>JAADVR010000490.1:0-25903 GCA_023335855.1 Pythium scleroteichum | reverse complement strand
TCGTCAATACCGATAGGAAGAACATGTGCTGTGATTTTGTCCAGATTGAGCTCTTCTTCAGCATTCAAATGTTGATGATGAGAGCTGAGTTGAATCTCGGCCACAAGCCCCACAAAGCCGGATCGTGCTCGCCAGTCATTCACGCTTGTAGTGTACTTCGAATACCCACAGATGTATATAGATCTCGGAACGTTTGAATGCATCGTCCTATGACTGCCCGGGCAGTGGCAGCCAAGGGTGCATTCCGCCCGACAAGCAGGCCGAGAGAAGTGACTCCAATGGTAAGCAGCGGCTGAGTCAACCAACACATTATCACAATAGACGCAAAGATACCGCCCGTCGAACTGGATTTTGAAGTCGATCCAACATCCGTGCGGGATATCATAGTTCGTTGCCCAACATTCGTATCCTTTCCACCACACTCGACAACCAGCATTGATAGCTCCGATTGTGTTGGGATTGTGACCTTTGGGATAGCCTCTATCAAAAATTACGAAGTTTAAAGAGTCATCACCTTTTTCTTGGCGCTCCGAGAGTTTACAAGCTATGAGTCTTGGACGGCGAAGCCCTAACACATTCGATCTTTCCATTATAACTCCAGGCAGCGGTCGAATCGACGGAATAACCTACTCAATAGGTCTTCCACTGGGAGTTGCTCTGATTGCTCAATTGACGCAACCGGACAACCAAAGATGCTATTGTTCGTGCTCCCACAGCAACTCCATCGGACGAACTCCCCTTCGTGATTAAGTTCAGGGTGAAGATGTCGGGATCCCTCGGATTCTCTACATTTAAAGAACCTAAGACGCGATCCCGACGAACAGCAGCATTCGATCTCAACGTACACTTTGTTCTGATCCATCTTCTCGTCAGAAGCCTTGAATAACCGAATTCGTAGTTCAAAAGGCACGCCCCAATCTTTTTGGTTCTCCTTACGAGGAGTGACGACGACGTAACCATCACCATACAGTGACATCACTACTTCTGGTGGAGCAAAGGTAGCTTGCCTGTCTGCTTCAACTCGAGCTTTTGGTGATCCTGGTGGTCTGCATGAAGGAGGTTCCTCTGCACCTGACGCCTGTCTCTGAAGTGGTACATGTTCTTGGTTGGTCGCGTTGCTACACCTAACGCACGGTGAATTCCTTCGTCCCAACTTTTCCAAGTCTTCCTTACTCATGTCGAGGGTCCTCGGGTACAGCCAAGTCACTCGTCGCTTGACGTCGCAATGCGCCGACGTCACCCTCCAGGCCTCCATCTGATCTATCGCCTAATCCCACGCTCTGCTTCAATGACGCTTGCGGCCGCCTGGGCTCTCGCGCCGGAGTGGTGTCACCTTCTGTTGGCCGAAGCCGTCGCGCTCGGGCAGCCTTCACGCCACGGCCTCTCGGCGCGCCCGGCGAGCCGTAGATGCTGAAGAGCGTTAGCTCTCGCCCCGTGCGCGTCATCTCCTCTCCAGCCGCCATCTACTGCTGTGGTCGTCGTTTCCCTTTGCTCTCGTTTAAGGAATACAGAGTGATGGTCACTTCAACCTACGGGCCTCTTTCAAAGTGTTTCCATGTGTAGTTTCGTAAAATAAGAATTCAAAATGTTCAGAAGTGTAAGCTTCTCGGTGCACCCAGGCCTGCTGAAGCAGTTACCCAGGCTGCCATGGACCTGGCGTCACGATCACACGCTGGATGTCGGACGGCGAGCCAGCTCAGAGTCGAGACTCGGTCTCACTCAGTGATTACGCTTTTGTCAGACAGCGTTCCGACCTGAGATCCGAGTCCCATGGCCGATCTTCCCAAGTTGCTGCATGGCGAGGTGATCCTCGAGCGCATCGATCGAGTCAACCACCTCATCCCGACACCCACCAGAGAGAGCAGCGTCCACGGGACACTCACGATCACCAACTACCGCGTCGTGTTCTCATCGCACTCTGCGTCGCCCACATTGTCGTCGGCGTTCGAAGTGCCGTGAGCGGCCGTGACGACAATCAGGCGCGACGGCCTGGTGTTGATCGTCAAGACAAGAGACACACGGACTATTCGACTCACACTCCACGACGCGTACGTCTCGAGCAGAGCGACCGATGACTTCCGCTGGATCGATGGAGCTGTTCAGCTTCTTCGTTCGCCTCAGTTGGTTCAAGACTTGTTTGCTTTCAAGCACTTCACTGCCAACAGATATCTCAGCTTCGGAGGACGCGACAGAGCTACCGACGGATGGCTCATGTACACGCCAGTGACTGAGTATCTGCGACTAGGCTTTTTGCGTCGCATCGAGCTGTACAATGGCACTGATGAGGAGGAGGAGTTGATCACGTGGAGGCTCTTCAAAAACTCCAACTTCAAATTCAGTCCAACATACCCCGAGTTCGTGGTCATGACAGAGGATAAACTTGTTGCATCGGCTAGCTTCCGTGCACGAGCACGGTTGCCAGTTGTGGTCTGGCGACACCCCACAAAGAGGTGTGTGCTTTCGAGGTCCTCTCAGCCCAATTACGGGATCACTGGTCATCGATCTGAAGATGATCGCGTACTGCTGAAGGCATTTCGGGACGCAGCGAGGCCAAATCGATAAGGTGATGTGCCTCCACTACGAATATTCGACACTCGCAAGTCAATGGCGACACTAGGGCACCGCGTCTTGGGCAGAGGTGTTGAAAGCTCGCACTACTACGACAACGCGATAGTAGAGTTTCTGGGCATCTCTAACATCCACAAGATACGCGAGTCGTTCGATGCTGTTACAGGTGCGTGGGACTGTAAGGGTGTTGAGGCACATGATGGAGATGGTCATCGTGGTGGCATTTGTACCAGTGCTTGTCCAATCGAGCGGCGGAGAGGGAGACCGTGAGCAATCCGACAAGACCTTTCTGACACGGCTTGAAAGTAAGCACGACAGCATTGATGCGACGGTCTCATATACTCTTCTCACACTTGTTCTCACCAGATACGCGGTGGCTCGAGCACATAGTTGGGCTTTTGTCCGGTGCGCGTCGTGTCGCGGAAGTTCTGTCGGAGATCGGTGCATCGGTTCTTGTCCACGGTAGTAACGGGTGGGACCAGACCCCGCAGGTTGTGAGTCTCGCGCAGCTCATGTTGGATCCTTTCTACCGTACTATCCGCGACTTCGCCGCAATGATCGAGAAGGAGTGGTGCTCGTTTGGTCACAAGTTCACCGACCGCATCGGTGTTGGTAAGGAATACGGCGATCTCTCAAATGAGCGATCTCCAGTCATGCTGCAGTTTCTCGATTGTGTATGGCAGCTGACGCGGCAGTTTCCGAAAGCCTTCGAGTGTTCAATGAGGCTTTCTTGCTTCACATCTGGGACGGTCTTGTTTCTGGTCGGTACGGGACGTTCCTCTTCGACTCAGAGCGAGAGCGAGTCGCCAATAAAGTGCGCGAGCGTACGGAATCTCTCTGGACGCCTGTGCTCCAGAATGTGAGATCGTTCACTAACCCGTTGTATCAAGCATCTAACAAGGTCGTGTACCCGCTCGCCAGCTTGAAAAGAGTTGTTCTGTGGGACGGATTCTTTCTCCGCTGGGACCCTGAGAGCCAATCGGAACTCGCCGTGAACGATCTCGGGCCAGTCGCTCACAGCACGCATGGCGACCTCAGCATCCTAGCGTCTTCTCTGGACATGGACGCGAGCGTCGCAGCAGCAAACCAGCGGCGGCTCTCGTTGCAGCCCGACTGTGCGCCAGCGAGAGCCATTCCACGTCCGTAGCCTCTTGGACTGTACTGTATTGAACCCTGGCATGCTGACTAGTTCTGTTATGTGAACGTTTTCGCGTGGGGGTGGCGACAGCGCTTGGCTGTTGCTGCCACCCCGTCTTGTCTTCCATACAGTAACAGGATCTGAGTATCCAAGGAAGAGTGGGTCTAGGGGAGTAAATATCAGCTTCCTCGTTTGAACTTCGCAGCCATTTCCCAAGTCGAGCCCCGCATGCGCAGCCCCACGGTCTCCGTTCTGTCGAACGCCACGACCTTCGTGTCCGTGGACTCGGCGTACCCGGACGCGCCGAGGGCGCTCGCGGGGGAGTCGGTCTTCGACCGCGTGCAGCGCGTCGCGCATCTCGTCGCGACCTCGCAGGGCTACCGCGTCGTCAGCGGCGTGCTCACGGTCTCGAGCTTCCGCCTCGACTTCTCACCGTATGACGCGTCGTCGGCGCTCGGCAGCTTTGAGCTGCCGACGGCCGCGATCGACCGCATCACGCGCGAGCGAGCGATCCTGCTGATCGAGACCAAGGACCTGCGCACCATCCGCCTCGCGATGCACGACGCCTCGACGGGCACGCGGCGCTTCGGCGACTCGAACTGGATCGATAACCTCGTCCGCCGCATGCGGCCGCCCACCGTCGTCGGCGCCGTGTTTGCGTTTGACCACTTCGCCGACAGAGCGGCGGGAGACCGCCCGCTGCGGACGAACGACGGCTGGCTCGTGTACAGCCCCATGGTCGAGTACATGCGCGTTGGGTTGTTGCCCACCGGTCGCGTCCCCGCCGAGCCGGACACCATGGCGTGGCGGCTGGTGAAGAATTCCAAATTCCGCTTCAGCCCTTCGTACCCACAATTCCTGGTTGCGCCAACTACGATGACAGAAGACCTGCTTGTCCAGGCGGCTCGCTTCCGCTCCCGCGCACGCCTCGCGGTCGCTGTGTGGCGCCATCCACAGCACCGATGCGTCCTCGCACGGTCCTCCCAGCCTAACTTTGGCGTTGCCGGTAGCCGCTGTGAACCTGACCGTGTTCTGCTGAAGGCATACCGAGACTCAGCCAAGAAAAACAACAACGGCGAGTCGCCGCCTCTGCGCATCTTCGATGCACGCAAGCCTGTTGTGGCGTTGGGCAATCGGATTCGAGGCAAGGGCGTCGAGAAGTCGCAGCACTACGACAACGCCGTGGTGGAGATGCTAGGGATCCCAAACATCCACTCAGTTCGCGATTCACTGGACTCGCTCAAAGGTGAGTTTGGCTCTATGGATTGACCATTAGGATTCGCTCACATGATTGCCTGTAGGTCTCGTCAATTCAAACAGTAGCGACAACAACGACAGCAAATACCGTGTTTATCTGCGCCGCGTTGAAAGTAAGTAGTCTTCTGAAGGCCTTTAATTTCCTCAGCCCTGACGTCTTGTGTGGACAGGTACTGGGTGGCTGAAACAGCTAATTCTCATTCTATCTGGGTCACGCCGCGTTGCAGAAGCGCTTCACGACGGCGGCGCCTCGGTTCTCGTCCATGGCAGTGACGGTTGGGATCGAACTTCCCAGATTGTGAGTCTCGCCCAGCTGATGCTGGATCCGTATTATCGAACTTTCCGCGGCTTTGCGGTTCTGGTCGAGAAAGAATGGTGTGCATTTGGGCATAAGTTCACAGACCGCGTGGGTGTGGGCAAGGATGCCGAAGACAAGTCCAACGAGCGCTCGCCGGTGATGCTCCAGTTTCTCGACTGCGTATGGCAGCTGACAAGGCAGTATCCGACAGCGTTCGAGTTCAGCGAGAAATTTCTTCTCCACATCTTGGACGGACTCGTCTCGGGTCTCTACGGAACCTTTCTTTATAATACCGAGCGAGAACGGACGCTGGAGAAAGTGTGGACTCGAACGGAGTCAGTCTGGACTCCCGTCCTGGAGAGTCCGGGTCAGTTCAGGAACATTAGATATCGCTCACCCAGTCATATCTCGGTATTGCGACCAAATTTGAAGCGCATCGTCTTGTGGGACACCCTGTTCTTCCGTTGGGATGCGGAGAATGACGATGTCAGAACGGTTTCGAGCATCGGGGATCTCTACGATAGCGGCGATGGTGACGACTTCGTCGGTTACGCCGTTGACGAGGACGACGTGGAATTCATCCACGATTTGGATGAAACAGAGATCGAAGCGCTCTCTCAGCGCTGACACAGCTACCTTGTGCACTTATTTTGAAATGAATGAATTATTTTCTCAACTCACGATACGGAATTCGTGACTACTGACCAACTTAGTCACGAACTCGACGGATGTGGAGCAGCGCCTTGGTCCAGTTGAGGACGCATTCGGCCGAGACAGTCACCGACTGCTTGATCGAGTCCAAATCGGCGAGCAACTGCTGGATGCCGATCACCCTGAAGAGCGAGATCCAGTCGCTCACCGGGAGCGAGCACACTCCAGCCTCGACGTAGCACTTGGGGTGCGAGTTGAAGGCATAGGTCTTGATCGCCGGGCACGTCGGCTTGGTCGTTGGGACGGGCTGGATGAGCGGCACAAGGTCCTTCTGGAGGCAGAGCATCACGTCCGAGATCCACTTCTTGCCCTTGTCCGAGAAGCTGGTGGCGTTGCCGGCGAAGGCGCGGCAGAATTTTCCGCCGTACCCGATCGCGTAGCCCGTGGGGCCGCACGGGTACGTGGCCTCGAGGCAGTTGTCGTAGAACGCACACGAGTCGCGCGGGATCGCGGTCGTGCACGAGTCCGGCAGCGCCGCGGCCGAGGAGCTCACGGCGAAGCAGAGCACAGCGAGCGTGGCGAGCAAGTACTTCATCCTGCGCGTTGCTTGAGGGGAACGAACGGCTTGAGCTGGCGACGGTGGATTCGAAAGTGACAGCCGCTGACAGGTCCGGTGACACACGTGCGATCAGTGGTTGCGAGTCTGACGTCGGGAGAAGGCCTTCCCGGTCTTCCACCTGGTCGGCCCCTTCCTGGTCGGTTGGCCTGTGTCATCACAGAGCTGAGCGACGGACAAAAGCGATGCCTTCCCGCGTGACGCTCATTGCAAACACGGAAGCGACCCGGCTATGCACTCTGGTCCACTTGATGTACAGCTCGCAGAGCCGGGCCATCGAGATCGCTGAGAAATTTGTACTCCAGAGGGTCACTACTGAGGGTTCCATCTAAGTTAACCTTCGTTGGTGAGGCAAGACGGCCATGACCAATGGGGCCAAGCGAGAACCCGGGTCGGCGGCGCTTGTGCGCCACAGGCCGCAGCAAGCGCCAAACGCGTTGTCCGGCTACATAGCCAAAGCGTCAGACGCGTTGATCCCACGGGAACTGACGAAATCTGCTGTGAAACGACGACGGCGCAAGCCCAAGCAGAACTCTCATCCTCCAGAGGTGGGAACTCGCCGATGGATCGTCAGCATCCACGGGATGGCCGAGCCAGAAGAGCTCGAAGACGACGACGAGTTCCAAGATGTTTACGCAGATTTGGCGAACGAGTTTGAGAAGTTTGGGTCAACGGTGGCCTTTAGCATCGACCGAAATTCAGGGGTTGTTACAGTCGAGTACGCCGAAGAGACATTTGCTGTGGAAGCAGTACAGGCGAAGAACGGCCAGCGATACGGCGGACGGCTGGTCATTGCAGCCGTGGAGCCAGATGCGCGTGCCAGTCCTCCAGTGACGCGGCTTTCTCTACCGACTGAGGCTGCTGAGACCTCAGTTCCGACTCCGCCCGTGAAAACGAACCGGAGACGAAGTAAGATCAAAAACGCAGTCATCAAGAGTCGAGAGGCTCGTGAGTCCAGGAGGCGATCCCGAGTGTCGCTGTGTAGCTTCATCGTACGCAACATGGTGGAAGCGTGTGAGGTAGAGGATGACGACGAGTACGAAGAGGTGGTCGAAGAAGCCAAGCAGCATCTCAGTCGGCATGGAGAGATTGCTCTAGTCAGCGTCTGCCAAGGCAATGACGAGGGCGAAGACCGACAAGCGGGTGATGTCGTAGTGGAGTTTGCGGATGGGCGCTCGGCTCGTCAAGCCTTTGACGCGCTGAATGGATCACTCTACGGAGGGCGAACGTTGACGTGCACTTGGATTCCAGCCGAGAGTGGAGGTTGCTGTCGAGTTACAATCGACGGTATGGTGGGAGCTGAAGAGCTGCAAGACGACGACGAATTCGCTGATGTGTGTGAAGAAGTTCAAACTTATCTCGTCGGCCAAGTTGGTGACGACGACGGGAAGCTGGACGTGCAGGTGTCGCAAGTGACCGGTCAGGTCACCCTCGTGTTTGATTCGCGAGAATGCGCCGTGGATGCTGTTCAACGTCTCGAACAAAAGCTTTACGGAGGTCGAAAGCTTGACGTACAGCTACATTTGGTGGATACAACAACTGACACGACTGAAACTCGAGAGCAGGACATCACCAAGTCCGCCTCAGTCCCCGTCCGAGATCATTCATCCGAGGTGATGACTCGTCTTCTCACAAACTTTCTTCAGCGGCTTACTTCTCTTCAGGTGGGAACATATTTCAACTTCAACCGCAGTTCAGTGCTGACCGTGAAGCACTTGTAGGAGCGAGCGCACGTTCAGAACCCGCTGCAAGACAAAAGATCACGCCGGCTTGTTCTTGGGCTTCATGAAGTGCGACGCGGCGTTCGATCCCACAAAATCAAACTCCTGCTGCTGGCAAAGGATTTTGATGAGTGTGACGTTCTCGATACAAAGCTCGTAGAGATTGTGGACATCGCGACCCGAGAGGAGGTTCCAATTGTTCGTGCGCTCACTAGGTGATGCGGAAGTTCTATCACAGTTGAACTTGAAGGCTCACTCATACCGTGGATATTCCTTAGGCGCAAGTTCGGGAGAATTCTTAAAAAGAACGGACGCGTTAGCTGTGCCGGTGTTTACTCATATGATGGTGCAAACGAGCTCTTTCGGGAGATTCTTCAAGAGCTTCACCGTCTCGAACATGCCGCAGCAAGAGATTTATGACCTGATTCCCCAATCTCACACTCCCCAGGCGTCGGTGTAATCATCGGGTCGAATATGTTCAGTATATCTGTCCGAATCTGGTGAACAAGACGCCAAGTTGACGATCTTCTCACACGCAGCAATCTGCTGCTGTGCAGTTCTGCATGACAAACATGGTCAGATACCAGGTCATTCGGCTCAAACTTTGAGTAGTCTCATACCGGTCACTTGCCTGGGTAACAAACTCAAGCCATGATGAAGAGTGAGGCATCGGAGTGGACAATAGACTCTGCTGCCGCGGGTCCTCCTCATCGAGTGCTCTTACCAAGCTCTCCAGTTCACTTCTGATGTTTTCCAGAGGCAAATTCGGTTGTAGCTTTTGGGCAACCACGTAGCGCTCTGAACTCGCGGGACGACTTGTCTACAAGAATGTGATGAGATAACTGAGGCGCTAGGGATAAAATATCTGCTTCCTCGTACCACAGGCTTGACGATCGTGACCTCCTCGAAACAGTTGTGAAGGATCCAGAGCAACTGTAGCATTAACGGAGATGACAGTTCAAATGTCTTGCACAAGAACGATCCGCCAACGCGGAGCACCCACAACATCGTGAGAGACTCGGCCAAGACCAAGCGAGTCATCATGAGCTCCTGCACAAAGGCGAACTCACAGAGTCAGTATGATTATTGGAACTACGCGTTGACCACAATTTGGTCTTGCCTGATTGCTTTGGTTTCTTGCATCCGGAAATCCCCCGTCGGCGACGACGATATGAACGCCTAGGCTGAACCGTTCAAGAACGGTGTCACGAAAACTGCGAATGTTTTCGACCTTGTACAGGTCGCCTGTGCCATCAGCGCCGGTGCAAATATGGAACTCGGTGCTCGTCCCTTCCTCTGCTTGTACTTTCCAGTCACACCAAGGCGCACCCTTGAGCGTGATCCCAAATCCAACAGCTATAGGACAACCCTGTGCTCTATTGCTGAGTTCGTCATCATGATGCTGCATTCTCCAAAGAAGATACTCGGAGAAACCTCCCGGGCCACCGCAAGCATCAGCGAACGTGAACGGCTCCTTGCCACGCCTGTCCACATGCGTTTGCGTCCACTCGAAGAGAAAATCCAAGTTCGCCATCTTCATGGCCGACCGGTTGATGAAACGATGGCGCCCGATCGCCTCAAATGGATTCGTTTCTCGACGCGCTTTCACAAACGCCTGCCGTTCAATAGATCCGAATCTGCGACGTGTGAGAAAATGTAGCCATCCGATCGCAAGGTCATTTGAGTGACTTACCTCGTTTTAGTGTCCTCCAACCGCTTGAGCAGCTCCATGGATGGAGCTGGGAGAGACCACGAAGGAAGGCGGCTAGGTGCAGCCTCCTCGCCGCTCTGCTGCTCGTTTTGAAGGTCGCTCAGTGCTTCCGTTAGGTTCGCGACGTTATCTTGGCCAGAGTTAAGCAGCAACGCGATTCCTTGGGCCGTGACGCGAACGCTAGTCGCAGGCAAACGCTCGCCGTCTGCTTCGACAATCGTGCCGCGCACGACGTGGGCGAGCTCGCCACGTGCCGTCCTGCTTCCTTCCACGTGCATAGACGTGTCCGTTCCTCTTGCTCTATCACCATGACGACGCGCACGCTTCCGAGGTCGCCCGAACGACGAGAACCCCATGAGCTCACGCATTGCGTGGCCGTCGTCTGCCATACTCGTAAAATAGGAGAACACGTGCCAATTATGGGGGTGGACCTCGTACATTCAGATACGGATTGCTATATTACGCCAGTTGCCTCTATTCTGTTGGTCCCCGTCCTCCGTACTCCACCCTGGTTACCTCACACGCTTCTCTCCTCGCCGGTCGTCGAGTTCTTGCGTCCGTCGTTGCTACTGTTGCCGCTAGCCGAGGCTGCGCGATGCCACGCTGCCCGATGATGAACCGAGTCGAGCTCGGCCTCGAGCTGCAGCTCTCGCGCGACACTCTCGCTCAGCAGCTGCTCGAGGTACTTGATGCGACTCTGGTCCGGCGCCATCGTAATCGCTTCCCGGATGTTGCGGCCTTGGGCGCGTTGCCGCGTGCGCTCCTCGGCACCGCGTCGGTACCGATCCAGCATCTCGTCGTCGAAGTCGTAAACCGTGTCCAATCGACGCGATTCGTCGAAGTTGAGGTTGCCGTACTCTTCCTCGTTGATCATGGGCGAGTGGTCTGCCGACAGCGACATGCGCAGCTCCATTTCATCATCATCGCTCATGTCTGAGCAGTCTGATAGCGCCGAGCGGATGCGCATCTCATCGTAGTCGTGAATCTCATCGATCTCCAGGCGGAGCGCCTTCTCTACGTCGTCGTAGTCAGCGTGGCGAGGTCCGTCCAACCCGAAAGCCTCAACGTCTCGACCAGCGTCTTCCGGGTCCACTGGGTTCATAAACTCCATGTAATCGGGGTGGCTCTCTGGGTCCCATCGGAAGAACATGGCGTCCCAGAGGACCACTCGCTTCAAGTTCGCGCGCGGGTAGATCACACGGTTCGTGGCGCGGTACATCGGGTTCTTGAACGGCGCTGCATTCTCGAGCACAGGTGTCCACACAGATTCCGTGCGCTCCCATACCTTCTCGAAGATTCGCTCGCGTTCCGTGTTGTACAAGAAAGACCCATACAGGCCAGAAATCATCGCGTCCGATACATGGAGCAGCAGCTTCTCGTTGAACTCGAATGCGGTCGGGAACTGGCGAGGCATTTGCCACACACAGTCAAGGAACTGGAGCATCACAGGCGAGCGCTCGTTCGGCTGATCACTCGAATCCTTGCCCACACCAATACGATCGGCAAATTTGTGGCCGAACGAACACCACTCCTTCTCGATCAGCACGGCGAAGCCACGAATTGTGCGGTAGTACGGGTCCAGAATAAGCTGCGCAAGACCAACAAGCTGAGGCGTGCGATCCCAGCCGTCACTGCAGTGCACGAGGACAGAAGCGCCGTCTTCATGGAGCACTTCAGCAACGCGACGCGCTCCTGAGAGAACGCGCATGACATGCTTGAGCCATCGCGTGTCTGTAATTCATCGGATCACGTCAGCACATGAATCGGTTATCAGGGCCATAAAATACGATTCCAAACGTACTCTCGAGTCTGTTATGGTAGTGCTTGTCACCATCATCCACTGCGTTCGGACTGACGAGAGCTGATCGAAGGGGGAACATAGAGAATTAATCCAAGTCACATCATAATTGGATCGACGAGACCACTTACTCTTGAGTGCATCAAGCGACTCGCGCATCTTGTGAATGTTCGCGATGCCCATGAACTCGATATTGGCGTTGTCGTAATGCTGCGAATTTTCCACACCCTTGCCCTTGAGTCGGTTGCCTTTCGTCGCGATCGGCTTGCGTGCATCGATGATATGGAGTGGAGGAGATTCGCCGCTGCTATTCTTCTTCGCCGAATCACGGTACGCCTTCAAGAGTATCCGGTCCGGCTCAGAGCGGTTGCCAGCCATACCGTAGTTCGGCTGAGAGGATCGCGCGAGAACGCACTTGTTGACTGGATGCCGCCAAACTACAACGGGGAGTCGAGCGCGAGAGCGAAAGCGAGCTGACTGGACCAGCTGCTCCTCTGTCATGAGCGATGGGACAACCATGAGCTGTGGGTAGGTGGGGCTGAAGCGGAACTTGGAATTCTTGAGCAACCGCCAAGTGATGATGTTGGGATCCGCTCCATTCTTGCGGTTGTACGCGTCAACACCTCGCAGAAAGCCCAGCCGCTGGTATTCGGCCACGGGCGAATAGAGCAGCCAACCATCCTCTTTCTGTCCCGACTTGGACATCTGTCGAGCCTTCTTCTCTGCGTAGTAGTCGAAAGCGAATACCGCACCCATCATATTTGGCGGACGCATTCGCTGGATCAATGCGTTGAGCCAACGGAAGTCCGGGGTGGAAGGGAGCTGGTCGTATCCCTTTTTCTTCGTGTACGCGTCGTGCATCGCAAGGCGGAGAGTACGAAGGTCCTTGCACGAGATTAACAGCATCAATCCGTCGCGCGTGATGACGTCAAGTGCTGCGAGCGGCACTTCGAAGGAGCCAAACTTCCACGACGAGTCGTACGGCGAGAACGTAATTCGGTACGTCGTGATCTTTAGCACGCCTTGCACAGCCCGGTCACTCTGGGACATCACAACAAGGTTTGTCACGCGCTGGACATGTTCCAGCACGGCCTCGCCGGGAAGTGGGATGAAGTTGTCGTTCATGATCGACTCGCGCAGCTTAGCTCGCGAGGTTTCCATCGAAACCACTGTGGCGTCGTCCGACAGCGTCGAGGCTTCCGTGCCGCGGAACGGCGGGATCCCCTTCTTCGACATGACCTTGCCCTGCTCGAGCGCGTCGATAAAGTTGGCGCGTTCCTCTGTGCTCAGGAAGTTGATCTTCTTGGTCAGCGACGTCGTGCCTGTCTGGATCTTGAGCTGCATGCCCAGTCGCCCCTGCGGACGCGCCGTCACCGCCGCGCAGGAGTAACTCTCTCGGTTCTCGTGCGGCGAGATAAAGTTGAGCATCCGCGCCTCAATGTCGACTTGCAACTGGATCGTCGCCTTTTTGGAACCTAATTTCTCGAGCACCGAGTCGGATTTACGGACCGTAAAATGGAACAGCGTGATGTCGGAGCGCGGCGCCGACATCGTGTCGCCGCGAGCATTGAGCCCGAAGATGTTGGCGTGCGAGGACTTGCTGCGGCCGTTTTCCGCGAGGTAGTTGGACTCGGCGAGCGCCTCGGCCGTGAGCGACGTGACGGTCGAGCGCGTCGAGTAGGACGACGGGTTGGACGGCCCGTTGGCCGAGGACGCGCTCGAGTACTGTCCGAACGAGCCACGGCCTCCCTCGGGCAGCGGGCGCGGGATCTCCATGGCGAGCTTGGGGGACGACGAGTGGTTGGAGCTTCCGGCGCTGTTGTCGAAATTGCGTTCGTTGCTGGGCACGTTCTGCGGCTGCGCGCGCGCGGCGGGCGTGGCGAGGTGGCTGAGCGTGAGGTCGCTCTCTCGCTCGGCGTAGCGCTGGCTGCTGGCCTGCGCGGCGGCGCTCTGCACGGCGGCGTTGAGGCTCGCGGCGGCCTGTGCGTTCGGGTGCGAAGCGCCCGAGGACTCGGCGTCCGGGTCTCGTCCGATGAGCTTCCAGGCCTGGAGCGTGGCCTGGCCGGCGTGGAAGAGGTGCTTCTCGGCCATGAGCAGCTTGTCGAGCGTGGCGCTGTCCATGGTGGACTGTCGCTGGTGGAAGTATCGCTCCTCGCCGGGCTTGGCGCCGTCCACGGGCGAGGTGGGCTTGTCCATGGCGTGGTTGGAGCCGGAGGCGGAGCGCGAGCGGCCAGTCGCGCGGCGTCGGTCGGAGGCGTCGACGGGGCTCTCCACCGCCGCGCGGCTGAGCCCGTGGAGCGCGTGCGTGTACGTGGTGGCGGCGGGGGGCAGTCAGTTCGCGGCGGGCGAGTGCTCTCTTCCGCGGGCTTGAGCCAACGTCTATGTGTTGGGCAGACTAACTCCTGGAAGAAGGCCGAGCCCGTGGTGACAGCCACTTGCTGCCAAAACGTGAGTGTGGAACTGTCTTCTCTGCTGTTGGCGCTACTTCAGCAGTGTTTCAGCCAATCACAAGGCAATCAGAAGCGATAGCACGCACTGATTGGCTACCCTAAACCATCACATTTGGATCCCAAACGCATCACCCCCTGCAACGTGGAGCCACCTTCGCGAAGACGCCACCGCGGAGATTCTCGGATGACGCCGTGACCGCCTCGCGTGAAACGAAGAGCGCGGCTGTACTCGATGGACGTGCGTCCATGTCATCGGCCCGCGGGGCTTGCGTTCTGCTAGCGTTCACGCCCGCGCGCCCCCATCGCCTGCCCAAGGGCGAGTATCTTCTTGAACCTGTGAGCAATGTACATAGGGGTAGGGCTCCTACCACAAACAGTTGACACGAAAAAAGCAGGGAAAGGGGGTAAAACCCCATGAAGTAGCAATAAGAAGATCACTCTATTGATTTAATGTGAACCACATATCGTTTCGTACGGCAACGTGCAACAGATCTATTGACCGGTCGAAACCTCTGGAGGATCGCACGGCCGCCGGACGTTGGGCTTGCCATCCTGACAGTACGGGCAATGCTCGCCAGCGACATAGGTCGGAGACTGCTGCTCCTGTTTCGTCAAAGGGTTGCGACACTTGTAGCAGGCGACGGCGTCGCCCTCGTGCAGAGACGGCGTCAGCGCCACGCGGTCGTCGAAGATGTAGCAGTCGCCGCGGTAGTGGGCGCCGCCGACGCGCTCAAAGTACTTGAGGATCCCGCCGTCGAGCTGGTAAACAGCCTCGTGCCCGCCTTTGATGAGTGTGTAGGCAGCTTTTTCGTAGCGCACGCCACCGGTGCAGAACATCACAACAGGCTTGTCTTTGGGCACCGCCTGGAGCTTCTGTCTCGCGGTCGTCGGGAATGCACGGAAGCTCGGAATGTTGAGGTCGATCGCCTTGTCGAAAGTTCCTAGTCGAACTTCGTAGTCGTTCCTAGCACACGAACGCAGTTGAGTTCCCGCACGTCTCATGAGCGTTTCGATGGACGGACCACTCGATGTGTGGACAGCCGCCCGCGGTCGCAAGCGATCACCTCACACCCTCACAAGTACTTACCTTGTATCGAGCACGATCATGTCACGGCCCTCATCCATCCATCGCTTGAATTCCTCGGGGGAAATGTGCGCGGCCAGCCCATCGGTTGCCGGTCTGACTTCTGGGTCGCCCATGGAGATGACCTCTTTCTTGATTTTCACCAGCAGACGTGGCAGCGTGAGCCGCTCA
Source organism: Pythium scleroteichum (assembly GCA_023335855.1). NCBI lineage: Eukaryota > Oomycota > Peronosporomycetes > Pythiales > Pythiaceae > Pythium > Pythium scleroteichum. The sequence continues at coordinate 10,440 of JAADVR010000490.1, read as the reverse complement.
GAGAAGCTGTCCTTGAACTCCATCGCCGCGAGATCAGGATGCAGGCCACGTAGCGCGCGTTGCATGGCCTGGACCGCGCCGCCCGTCCCACTCAACCGGATGTTAACGCCTTCTTCGGACAGCAAGATCGTGCCGCGGATCTCCTCGTCCGCCGAACTCGTGGCCGCCTGCTGTGCGCTGTCGAGCAGCTCCGCTCTCAGCTGCGGCAGCTGCTCCGCCGTAAGCACACAAAAGCCATAGGCAGACGAGTTGACGATTGCGCGCGGCTCCGGCGGCGGCTGCTGCTCCCAATCGTGGCGCTCATCCTGACGCATCGTGGCCGGTCGGCTTGTCATGGACCTCTTGGCCAATTCAGTTGACCAGCCACATAGAAATGCATTTCTAAATCAAGTGCGAACATTTAAGCGACATCATCACTCCGACGACCTTCGTAAAACCTGCTGATTAGAAGCCTCTCCTTGAAGAGCTGCCTGTGACGTGTAATCCATCAATGCAGGATTACAGGTCACAGGCTGGCCTGCAATCAGGGGCTCGCCTCGGCAAGATCGTCTTCGTTGAAGAGTCGCACTCGCCATTTTACCATGCGCGAGTGGATGGTGACCCCGAGCGTGATGGTGGACGAGGCGCGGCTGCGCCACAACGTCCGCCACATGCAGCAGATTGCGACGGCCCACCACGTGCAGCTGCGGCCACACGTCAAGACCCACAAGACCGCCGAGATCGCGACGCTGCAGCTGCAGCAAGGCGCCTGCGGCATCACAGTCTCCAAGCCCACCGAGGCGCTCAAGTTCTTCCACAGCGGCATCAAGGAGCTCAAGAGCATCCTGCTCGCGTACCCGGTCGTGCAAGTCGCCAAGCTCAGCAAGCTGCTAATTGCCGCGCAGCAGTTCGGCATCGAGTTCCTGCTCACTGTGGACTCGGCCGAAGGGCTCGCGGCTGTCGAGAAGGCGTCCATCTCGTGTGACTACAGCCCCAAAGTGCTGCTCCATATCGACGTTGGCTACTACCGCGTCGGGCTCGAGGAGGGCGACCCGCGCATCCTCGAGTTTGCGCAGAAGATCCACAAGTCTACGCATCTCGAGTTTCAAGGCATTCTCTCACACGCTGGTAAGACACTCGAGCTGGATTTGAACGTAACGACATGGCTGATAACGTTAGCGTCCAGGCCACGCATACTCGTGCACATCTGTTGAGGAATGCGCAGCTGTGGCAGAAGCGGAGCGCGCGATCATGGTCCGCATCAAGGAGGCAATTGAAGCGGTGAGCCCTGAATGCTATCGCTGCTGTTGATAAAGGCGAACACTAACGCATTATGATTGTACAGCAGGATATCCCAGTCTCGACAGTCTCGTGTGGCAGTACACTCACAGAACTTGCTCGCAAGGACTTCAGCGGGATCACGGAGGTATGTGTTGCGAGCAGCCTCTCCGACTAGAGAGGTTATCGCCTCATCATTGAGTGCTACACAGATTCGCCCAGGCAACTACGTGTTCCTGGATCGCACGCCCATCCGCATGGGCTTGACCACGATCAAAGATGTATCTTTGGCCGTGTTGGTCACCGTCGTGAGTGCCAACAAGCACTACTTCATCGTTGATGCGGGTTCCAAGGTGCTCAGCTCGGATGCGTGAGTTTTCGTCATCTGGTGTCCTTCGGATAATGAACTCATCCAACGATACTGCTTCTTAGCCCTTGCGCTGGATCCCCGGACGCGTTCGGTGCGCAATGTTACGGTCTGGCTTTTCTCGAAAAAGACTTCGAGCTGCTTGAAAAGGAACCAACATCTACCAAGCACACCACGCGCGAAGGCAAGGAAGTGCTGTGCTGGGAGGTGAAGAAGCTCTCGGAGGAGCACGGCTGGGTCAAGCAAGTCGAGGGCATCGCTGCACCGGCGATCGGCAGCAAGATGATCATCTTTCCAAACCACTCGTGCGTTGTCGCGAACCTCACCGACCAGCTCTACGTGCAAGGATCGGAAGCCAAGACTTGGAAGACGATCTCGCGGGGATGCGCGCAGTAATTTAGTCTGTGCATAGCCCGAGCGCTGTATTTCTGCTCTTAGAACCACGCGATCGGTAGTTCTCGCAACAGAGTTTGACACTTTACATCTTTCTGAATAAAATCCAAAAGGTTGTCTGCATCCACTGGTAGGTTGGACGGCTGGGACGGATCTTTGGCTTGAAACTTCGCGAGCATTTGAGCTGTCGCCGCCGTAATGATGTTTAGCTCTTTCTCTTGCGTGGCCATGTACTTGCTGAACTCATCAGTGTGTCGATGAGACTGACGAAGCGAAGTGTCCCACTCATCCTGGTGATACAACTTGGCCAGGTGGCGGCGGAAGCTTGAGCGCATCACCTTCTCTAGTACTTCAAGCTCGTACGATTCACCGCCTCGGGGTCCAACCTGATATTGTTGAGAGCGCCCAGCAGCAGTCCGAGAATCGGGGGTACAGTACATCCAGGTCGTCAGGCAGTACCTCGGCTTGCGTGCTGGCATTACGCGGTGAAGCATTTGCTGAGAGGAGAATAGCACGAGATCCCCATCAAGTGGGCGCACAATCACTGGCTTTAGGTCATGTTTCGGGAACGGGTACAGCACGATCTCTCCACCGTCTCCGTCTCTCCATTCTTCGTTAAGGTACAAAACGGCAGTGATGCACTTGCCGTCGTCGCCGTACGAGTCGAAATGCATTGGGAAGCACCCACCATTACCTTCATTATATTGCAGCTTGATCATATAACCACACAGACTGAGCCAGTCGGGTACAACGGATTCGACAGCCTTGAACACCTGCTGTGAGTCGAAGAACCATTCCAGAGTTGGCACCTGTCGACGAATCTCGGGTAGCACGAGCTCGGTCTCGACAATATGGTGCTTCTCTAGCAGGGCCGTTGACTGCTCGCCATGGAGCAGGATGTGCGTGGAGTTAGCGTACATCTGGCCCGTAGCGTGGAGGTACTGCATCTCTTGGCGGACATGCTTGGTAAACGACGTCGGGAACGCGCCATGTATAACGCAGTACCCGTCACGCAACAGCGTCTCGCCGACACCAGGCGTCACTAGCGACTGCCATTGCGCAGTGGTCTCGTGAAGGAGCGCATCGCTCGGTCGTGGCGGCCGCGCGGTGGACAGCGAGCGCCGCCACAAGCTCACGCCTCGTCCTCTCATTTTCCAGGTTCGAGCTTGGGAGTCAACGATCCGCAAGATGATTGGTTTAAAATCTAGCTTGTTCTGTATTTCAGCGAATCGATCATCTTGGCGCCAATCGAGAAGCGCTATGCAGACGAAGAGCTACGCCACCAACGTCCGTGTGCCCTGCGCGGTCATCGAGCGCGCGGCGCTGCACGACATGATGTACGTTCTCTCGCACAGTGATCGCCCTCGCCGCTGCCTTGCTGAGTAGCTTTGTGCGTCAGCTACGCCGCGTGTCCTCGGTGCCTGACGTCGCTCAACTCGGCGCTGCAGCAACTGCCGCTCGACCGCATCGGCGTCTCGTGTCCTGCGTGCGGCTTCGCCGTCAAGACGGACGCCGTCGCGTACAAATTCCGGCTCAAACTGACGCTGTTAATTGGTGAACAAGTGCGCGACGCCATGCTCTTTGATGAGGTGGCCGAGTCCCTTTTGGGGACTCCAGCAGCGTCTCTTCGCAAGGTTCCGTGTGGGTGCTGCGACTCTTACATCGAGCCTGCGCTAACAAGGTTTGGTGGCATAGCTCCAATTACAGTATCCGTCGCTGACGTCGCTCCTCGAGGAACTGCTGCTTGGTCTGTACGTGTCGTTGACGTATCAACCGGGAGAGAACCGCTCGGCGTCTGTGAAGTACCAACGGGACTTGAAGGTCCTCACAATCCAGCCTCTGGCACCAGACCTTCTCCCAAAGTCTCCCGTGAGCCTCGCGTTAGAATACTTTGGCTTGGAACGCAAGCGGAGACGGCAGTCCTCCAGCAACGATGACGTCTAGCTTCATCGATGTCTGGATGGAAAAAACAGTGGTTATTTTATTCGTTTATACAGTTCTTATCTGTGTAAATTGATGTCGATGGCGCCAAGAGCATTCCAAGAATCTGCTGGTCATGATGAGCGCCGCTCACCTCGTGCTCGCGTCGCGTGTGCTTTGGAGTGGAGACGATCACCGAGTACCAGGCCGGCGTGCCCGTGGCCGCGTACTTGCTCTGGGGTAGAGAGTCAGGACACCAGGAATTGGCAAGCGAAACGCTCTACCGTCGGTTCATCCATGCGCCGAATGAGCTTGCGGATGTCGTCGCCACACACAGCTCGCTGGCGCTGCTCCAGCGGACGCTCGCGTGCTCCCACCTCGCCGGATCGATGTACTGGAGTGTGCAGAGGCATTTGGAATTCATGGAGAATGCTGCTGGCGGAGTAGCGGTGGCGGCGATACGAGGCAAGCAACTCGACATCGTCGTGGGCCGTGACCGTGGCCGCACGTCGAGAATGGAAGGCGGCAGATCTGTGGAAATCCGCGATCGAGAGCTTCGATGGAAGTGATACAAGAGTACTCGACATACTTCACCGCCGCGTACGCGTCAACGAGAACGACTTACGGAAATTTGCCACAGTCTACCTATCGAGGTGGAACAATGACGACCTGCATCAAGTGACGGGACGCATCAATTTGGTTCACTGGTTGGCAACTAATTTGCCAGTCGTGGAAAAAAGCTCGCTTGTACTGCGTACGGCTGCCACGGTTGGTAATTTTACCTATGTGAAGGAACTCTGCTTGCACCCAAGAGTTCAGTGTGATGATGATGCGTTCATCGGAGCCACGGATGGTCACCACTACGAAATTTTGCGCTTTCTACTCGAGCGCTACAGCATTCAGATTCGCGAATACTCTGCGAAAGCTTTCATTGAGAGCCAAGATGAGATCGTGTGGGCGATGATCTCTGAGTTTGGTCCATTTGACGTTGCTGTGTCAGCCGCGCTGAGCAGGCAAAGGCACAGGCACGCCTGGACAAATGACTCCAAAATAACGTTGGATCTGTTGACCAAGCTGTGGGATACTGGGATACTCACTCCGTCGTGCAAGGTGTCACTCTTGGCGTTCGCGAGTGATGAAGATGCTGAGGCCGTTGCCTTCCTTTGTCGCAAACAAATTGCGACTAATATCGAAGAGGCAATCAAGAAAACTTCAACGAAGATGCGCTGGCGTGTATGTGAACAGCTGCTAGCGCTTTTCCCAGGAACTTCCTCGGCTCCTCACGCAGTAGTGGCAGCGGCAACGCACGGTAACCTCAAGTTGATGAAGCGTCTTTTTGAACTGGTTGGTGGTTTTGATAGTGAAGAGATCTTTCATTACGCTGCTGCCTCCGGTGTCGTCCAGCTTGTCAAGTATCTTCACAAGAAGGGTATGAGATGCTCCAAGACTGCCATAGATGCGGCCGCGGAGAATGGTGATTTGCGGCTCGTCCGGTTCCTGTACGAGAACCGATCAGAAGGCTGCACAAGTTCTGGGATGAGCATGGCGGCGTTAAATGGACGCATTGACGTGGTGAAGTATCTTCACACAAAGCGATCACCAGGACTTGATGGTTCTTCTCTCCACGAGACTATCGAACGCGGCCACCACCAAGTTGTGCGTTTTCTCTACCAACATCATCGAGGTCTTTTCTGCCAGAGGTTTCTTGTTTCCCTCTTGGCTTACGGTCATTTCGAAGTGTGGAGTTCAATGCGGACTGCCTATCCAGATGAATCGACGCGCTCGATAGCCTTAGCTGCATCTGTTGCCGTGAAGAATTTTGAACTACCGACGATTCGCTTCATCGTGGAAAAGCTCGGCGCGAAGGAAGCTGTTGCCGATAATTTTCTCTCAATCTACGGTTCCAACATCTCAGACGATGCCAGCGAGAATCAACGCGTCCGCGTACTCGAGTACGTTGCAGATTTAAACGTCGACTATTACTGGCAAAATCCGCCCGAGCTTGAGAAAGACAGACTTCTTCTTTATCCACGAGTACCGCGATGGGCTGTATTCCGGATACGCCCGAATAAAAAGAAACTGAAGAGATGGTACTCACCTCTTGGAGAAGTATCCTGGGCCGTTCAAGCCGTCTACGAGCACTCTCTAGAGATGATCAAGATACTCCGCTTCTATCCACCTCACAGTGACATGGGAGACTTCGTCGGAGCGCGAACTGCCGCCATCCAAGTCGGCTCGCTCAAGTTGCTTCAGTGGCTCATCAAGAATGTCCCGCTGCCACTCGAGAAGACGCTGCTGGACGACGCCATCTACTACCATCGACGAGACATCGCGCACTGGCTCGCGACTCGCCACCCGGAGGCGTGTTCCGAGTTCTTCGGGCTCGGTGCCAATGTCGGTCGGCTGTACAATCCCAAGGTGATTCGCCGTGGATATGATGAGGAGATGGTGGAGTGGCTCGAGAGCAGTCGGTTGGTGGGTCGGTATGTGGACTGGCGTGCGATCGCTCGGTATCCTCCTATGGGTGAAGATGATGACGAGGTGCAGCAGTTGCTGATGCGCCATGTCGGTAACGACGGCTGTGATGTGGAGCAGCCGAGGAAGCGACGCCGAAGGATGTGACTGTTGATACTGTGTTTGTTGATTAATGGTTGATGCGACAGAGATGCAAGATGACAGTGATATAGTGAGTTTCTAATGTACCCCCTTAGCCTCGTTGATTCTACGGCTGCACGTCGTTTCGAAGCGAATGAAGCAGAATCCGAAGCACCCCACGCGCAGCTCGGGCGGGATCTCTTGGTACTGCATCATTTTGACCACTCGTATCTTCCATATCCCCTATTTATAGCCAATCAGCAGCAGCCTGAGCTACGGGATTCGAACCCACGAACATTCGCCGACTTCCCGCCATGGCCGACAGTGCGCGCCGCGTGCTCGCTTCGCGCGACACGAGCTGGCACTCGTGACGCCCTTCCAGGTCGGCGTGCCGGTCGCCGCGCGGCAGTTGTGGGCCGCGCACCTCCACCGGCCGGCATCTCGACGCGCGTTGTACGAGGCCTTCGTGCAGAATCCGTAGGAGCTCGTGCGCATGGTCGCGCAGAGCGGCTCGCTGGCGCTGCTGCAGCGCACTGTCGAGTCGACCTACTTGAAGAAGAAGCAGTTACTGGGGATGGTGAGGAACGCGACGAGTCTCGCGCCCGTCGGCGCGATCCAAGGCCGGCGCGTGGACTCGCTCGAGTGGACACTGACGTCGAGTGCGTGCCACAAGCTCTGAGCAACGGGCTCCAGCAGGGTGCACTAGGGAACAGAGGTTTCACTGGATTTGCAAAGCGGCTGGAGATGCTCTGGGGTGCCGGTGTTCTCACGAAGAGCTGCTCCGTGCGGCTCGGCGTCATTGGTGCCAATGGGGCAGAGGACGCGATTTGGTTTTTGTGTGAGAATGGCATCGCGGTGGGGATCCAAGACGCTGTCGATGTGAGTTCTCTACGCCGTAATTGGCGACTCTGTGAATCGTTGATTGCGCGCTTCCCTGACGTTTCAGCGGCCAAGGCCATGGCGAATGCAGGAGCACTTGGAAGCCTAAGCATGGTCCAGCGCCTCCACCATCTGACTGGAAGATTCCATGGCACCGAGGCTTTTGACAGCGTCGCTGCCGCCGGGGAATTCCGAGTCGTTAGGTACCTCCACGACCACGGTGCACCTTGTACTACCAAAGCCATGGATGCCGCTGCCTCGAACGGTGATCTGGAGCTTCTCAAGTTCCTCCACCACAATCGCTCGGAAGGATGCACAGCCAATGCGATGCAAGCAGCTGTACTGAACGGGCATTTTCACGTGGTGAAGTTTCTCCATTCCAAGCGCAGTCAATATTGTGGCTGCTCGGCGGAATGTCTTCAGCCTGCAATCGAGAGGGGCCACGACGACATCGTCCGCTTCCTCTTCAAGCACAATCGCGCCTTATTCGACCCAACGCATCTGCCGTATCTTCTCGGACACGGATTCTCCGAAATTTGGAGCGCAATGTGTGACGAACATCCAACCGAAGCGGAGAACTCGATCGTTCAAGCGGTACGCATTGCAGCGACGCGAGGAGAGTTAGCGGCGATTCACTTCATCTTTCAGGGTCTCGGACGACGAGATTGCCTCAGAACCGCGATGGAAGCAGTCGAACTGGACTTCAACGGTTCATACTCATCTTATCTCGGCACGGCCACGGCCCAGTGGATCGGAGTGATCAAGCGCGTGGGAGGTGACATGAGTAGTCTATTGTCGACGATCTGTGTCACGCGCGACGGATGTCTCGATCTGTGCAAGCCGGCCCACGCGGCTGGGTGGGTTGCCACGTTTGATCGATCGGGGCTATGCCAGGACCGCGAAGTGTCGCAGAGTGTGATCAACCGGCAAGGATATGTAGACAGGCGGTGCATGGGCGAAGGTGTTGATCACATCACTCGCGAACGAGACATGCTGCTCCCCGCCGATGCCGCGCTACTGGTCATGGAGATGCTCGGACTCTTCGACTCGCCGTTCTGCGATCCGAGCGACTGGATCATGGCGCAGTGGATGCGCCGTCCAATCGACCGGCGCATCGTGGTTCCCCCGGACTTGACTCGCTCTCGGCGAGTTGTCCACGTGCTGACGAACTCGCTGTTGCAGCTAGGCGTGCAGCAGTTCACAGGCACGTACGTGCTGCCGGCCACCGACGATACCACCCTTCGGGACTGGTTCAGGCGTCCAAACTTGTGGGTTCGGTCGTTAGAGATCAACCCGAGGCTGTATTGCGGGTGTGCCGATGCGTTCCAGTTCGACTCGGCGATGCTGTCGCGGTTCTCTCGACTGGCGCGGCTGGCGGACGATCGTGAGCGTGTCGTGTCCGGTGCAGCTCATGTCGATCCGTCACCACGCGCCGAGATTGGTGAAGCTGACGCTGACGCACGTTCGAACCTCGGACATTTGAGTGGGGCTGCCGTTGCTGTCGAGTCTAGAGGAACTGGAGCTGCTGTGCGTGCGTGGTGTGAGGTCGTTTCGCGTCGCGCGTGGTCTTCGTCGCCTTCGGTCACTGACTCTGCTGGTGGAGAATCCGATGTACCTGATCACGGACGTGTTGAGTCTGCGCAAGTTGGCGTCGCTGGAGACGCTGGTGACGGATGGGCTGTGGCACGCATCGCGAGAGGAGTGCGAGATGGCTCTGCAGGCTCACGTGGAGACACTGCGCGTGGTTCCGTGTCTGAACTGTGCGGGCAAGTTGAGCGCGTCGTGGCTGATGGGTCGTGCGAAGCGACTTCGAGAGCTGTGCGTGGACTCATGGGAGCCGATGGGAGTGGAAGTGGGCCGACGTGTGGTCGCGCTGCGGCTCGTCCACTTGCGCTTGGGAGAGTCGGTGCTCGTGCGCGACTTGTCTCCGTTGGCGTCGTTGGTGTCGTTGGCGTCTCTCGAGTCGTTGCAGGTGTCGGTGGCTCCGGAGTGTCGCGACTGCCGACCGATCGGCTTGCTTCGTGGCCTGCGCAGTGTGGAGATCCGACGAGGCCGTGTGCGCGACTTCGTGTTTGCTCTCGAACGGCTGGAGACGCTGGATGTGTGGGACGACGAGGCGAGGCGAAAGTTTGCGGATGCGAGAGGCGAGTGCTGCGACTCGATTTGGAGTTGTGACGTGGCGATTCGTCTGTCGCTCCGGCACTTGGTGGTGCGAGGTGAGGTGTTGTTGGACGGTCTTGGTCTCACGCTGTGTGGGTTGGTGGAGCAAGTGGAGATCCATTGCCACTCGCGTCCAGACGAGGTTCTGTCGTCGGTGGCGTGTTTGCCGTGCGTGAAGCGTCTGGCGATCATCGACTGCCCGCTGGTGGCCACCATTCTGGATGATTTGCCGGCTCCGTTTGATTTCGTTGGCGTGTTGGAAGAGCTCTTTATCTCGCCGCGTGAGTTGCTCGTTCCTCCGCGAATCATTCTTCCGAAGTGGATGGAGCGGGCTGTCCGCTTACGTGTGTTCGCGATCCCGTCCGGTGATCAGTTGGAAACGTTTCGTTTTCCGGACACCCTGGAGTGCCTGTACTTGCCGTTTGAACCGCTGGCCCGGCAAGTGTTCCAGATTGAGAAGATCAACTGGCGCTATGCTCTGCTGCCGTCACTGCGAGTGGCTGCCTTCTCGTCAGTGGTGGTGCGCCTCGGAAGAATCCCCGCCAGCTCCGGTCGAAACGCTGTCAGCTCGATAGTCTGTTGAACCCTGCAGGCGACTGTCTCTGGCGACCCCGTCGCAAACACAACCCGTACTTACCTGCGTGGCATCTCAGCCGCGCCATCCTCGTGCCGCCGTGGGCCAGCGTGCCGGCGGTCGCTCTCACCTGTCACGCCTGGTGTTGAGGCCTCTGAAGAACAGCGACAACAAGCGTAACGACACAGGAGAATGGAAAGGTCAAAGGTTATCCAATGGCAGTCTTTCTCGGTTGGTTCCTTTCTCTCATACTATGGAGGTCTCGCGACGCCACCCACGGCGGCCGTTCCCGTCG
>JAADVR010000489.1:0-25985 GCA_023335855.1 Pythium scleroteichum | reverse complement strand
TCGACGTCGTGCTCCGTGACGAAGTCGCGGTAGACGGCGTGGGTGGCCAGTCGTACGCGGTGACCGTCCAGCTGGAGCCGCTTGGCGATGCCGATGAAGGGCTGGACGTCGCCGCGCGTGCCGACGATCATGATGCAGATGCTCATCACAGGCACTTTGTCAGACCCGTCGGGGGTTTCCGTCTTCGTCTGAGGTTTGCCGCAAGAACTTGGGAGCTGCGCTATCTGCAGAGGGGCGAGGTCGATGGCGTCTTCGCTGGCGATGTTGACATGGATCCGACCGAGAATGTCGTGGACGGCCACGGCCGTTGGCTCGACTGTCTCGGAGGCTCGCGCCGCCCCGTGGTGTGCTACGTTCCATCGCTGCAGCAGTGGTGCGTCAGAACCGCAAGCATCAGGCTCTCTATGCGGGAGTCGCACGCACCATCCAGTGGCGCGAGAGTTGATCCATGTGCGACATCGAATCTCGCCTGGTGACGCTGAAGTGCATGTTGACGTGGTGGAAAGTGGGTAGAACCTCATAAACGAGGTTTTGGCGTGTCTTTTTGGCGCTAGGAAGGGCAACATCACTCCGGCCAGTCGCCAGAGCGAGTTGTCACGTCTCCATTATGATGGCTGCGCAGCAGGACGAGCGACACGAGCGGGCGACGTTTTCCCCATTATATTCACTTGTTTAATACCGTAAAGAACAGAACGGCCGGCGCGCAGTCGAGGGAATCATGACAGCGACAGCCACGCGACATCGTCCGCGAGGGGGCTCGGCCTCCAGTCGACGCGAAGGTCGCCGAGTACACGCAATCGCAGCTGCATGACGCGCAGGAGAGTACACGATTAGATAGAGATCGTCGCATCAGCAAGTGAGCACCTCAGTCTAAATCCAGACGCCGTCGTCGTCGCCACCCGCGGCTGCGGTGCCACGCGCGGCAGAGGAGGAGGACGAGTCAGCCTTGCCGGCCGGATTTGCTTCGATCTTCATGGATGAGGAGGATTCTTTCTTCATGCGCTGAGTGCCGTAGGCCACTGCAAACTCCAGAGTTAGAAACCACGTCATCTTCTCTTCCGCCGAATCAAAGCAGACTTGAATCTTGCGCCCTCTGTTGAGGCCGAGCACGAGACCGAATCGCTTGCCATCCCATTCAGCCACGGACCGTACAAGCCCGGAAAGAGCGAGCTCCGAGTCTTCATCTTCAGACTCGTAACAACTAAAGCTGTCTTTGGTGACCACGATGAAGTATCTCGTCCAGACATCGTCGTCCGTAAGACAGTGGGCCCATCCTTCCTTGTTCATGCGGCTCTTGGTTGTGCGCGGGTTCTTGACCGCGGCGGAGAGCACAGCCATCCACGCAGTGTACGCAACGTGAGTATCTGCGACCAGACGCACTTCCTTGCCGCCGGTCAGATGCAGCACGAGGCCGTTATGCTCTGTCGTGAGCGGCGACACGTCGCTAAACTCGAGCACGCCGCGCGGCGCTCGCGTGGTGTCCTCGCTGTCGTAGTAGGTGAGCACTTTTCCGCTGAGCGTGAAGTAGCGCCGCGGCCACGACCGCAGCGTCTCCTTCTGCTTCTTCATCCAGCCCTGCATCTGGATATCGTTCTCGTCCGAGAAGCGCGACGACTCGGAGTTGTTGCCGACTGACTGGGACGAGTTGCCGCGCATGATGCCGCGGAGGCTGCTACCGATCGGCGCCATGGCTTCGCTGGTGGTTTGGAGCGTGCAGAGCAGAAGCTGTCGACCGGCCGAGAGAGCGACGGACGACGGCGGGTGGACGAGCGGAAGGCTTCTATCCGAAGGGCGAGCGTACGACACCTTTGGTGCCCAGTCGACAGTGCGGCCGAAAAAAAGAAGCGCATGAGGGGGGTGGTTGCAGTATGGGAGAGAGAGAAGCGCCACAACGCACCCTCTTTTGGAACGCGCAGACGAGGTTTTAGGGGTAAAACCTCAGCTGGGCTTGGAGCGACGATGTACTGATCCAGCAGATGGCCAGCACAAAGGTCGGGCTGGGCACACTGGCGTCAGTGCGGGCGAAAGACCCACGCGGTGGCGAAGGCCACCGAACGCGGAACGCGACGCGCGGGACGCGGGCGCCAACGCGGCGAGACATGGCGCGCCGCCTCGCAGAACCAACTGACAAGTCCAGCAGGCATTGGTTCCATCGGTTATGGAGGGCTGGTCGTTCTCCGACTTCGCTCACACAGACTATGCCTAGTATCGCTTAACATCATGAACAATGTCATAGAGTAAATAAAATGTAAGAATGACAGTACGTACACTTCAACATCAAGGTATGGCCCTGACTTCGCATCAGTTGCTGATCTACAGAGCAGACCATGGACGACTACAAAGAGTGTGAGGAGTTCAAGGAACGTGTGAAGGCGTGCTACGGGGACTGGTTCCACCGCCTCTGGGGCGGGTCATTCGACCGGGCGAACTGCGACGAAGACGTGAACGCCTTCCGTCGTTGCGTGCAGGTGCGGCAGACTCTCAGACTTCTAGATGGAGAGACCTGAGAGCGCTTCTGCGTAGGATGTTATGAAGAAACGCGAGCAAATGGACCGCGGCTACGGCGACGAGCACAGCTGGATGGACCGCGCACGCGACATTGTTGGTCAATCGCACGCCAATCTTAAGGGCGAGGCACAGAAGAAGCGGAACGAGATGAACGAAAAGGAGCAGTGGAAGCAACAGGGTCGCGAACGAAAGTCGAGCTGGGGCGACCGGGCTCGAGGCAGCATCGACGAATACAGTGACCGCACGGGACGCACGGCTGACCACTGGAACGGAACGTGGGAGAACACGAAAGAGCGCGCCAGTGAGAAGACTGACGAGTGGCGTGACCGCGCTAATGATTCGAAGGACGATATGAAAAATCGCGTTGGTCGGAACGCAGACGACTTGGTAGGTCGCGCCCAAGAGACGAAGGAGGATATGAAGCAGCGTGCACACGAGGCAAAGGAAGAGCTTAAGCATCGAGCCAACCAGAAGGTCGACGAATGGCACGAGCGTGGCCGCGAAACAAAGGAGGCCATGAAAGAGAGCACGGCACGCAAGGCTCAACATTTGGAGGAATCGAGTGAGAACATGAAGAATCGCACGAACCGAAAGGCGGAGAACTTAGGGGAGCGAGTCAAGGCCGCAGCGGAAGACGTGACAGAGCGAGTGAAAGAGACCGCCGACGATTTGACTCACATGGTGAAGGAAAAGACTGAGAAATGGACTGGCAAAGTGAAGGAGAAGATGCCGGACAATAAACGGGATTTATCATCTCGCTCGCCTGAAGAGATAAAGGAAGATCTCAAGAATCGCACCCGCCAGGAAGATATTGACCGCTTCCGTGACCGTGACTAGGATGCGATGACAGTTGGAAATCTGTTGCTTTCAATGCAGTTCCGTGACAAATATCAATGTGTGCTTGTACGCACTATCACCGCCAACTAGTCATATCGAAGTGGACCTTCAGCACAGACACGCGACCTCGCATCATACAATAACCTGAAGTGTATTTGCCGACAGATGTGGGTAGATTGTTCGGCAAAGCCGAATTAGCTATTTACAGCTTTGCAAGCGCAGCGTCAATATCAGCTTCGCTGCCGACAGTGAAAGTTTTCGTCTCCGATTGCTGCAATCACACGCATGGTAAGATACACCAACAAACCATCCAACGAAGCAGTAAGGTCACAAACCTTGAGGAGGGCCTCAAATTTTTCGGCGTCGGCGTTCGCATCAACCGTCTTCAGAAGCGCAGCAGCCTCCGCAACCGAGATCGCCTTCACACCAGATCCTTTAGTGACGAAGATAGCGGCCTTCGGGGCTTCCACAAGGTTGTTGCACGGCACGTGCACAGCAGCGCCCTTTTCAGTAGGAACGATCTGCTTGTGTTGAACTTTGGATGCATCAACGATGGCGCCACCAAAAAGGGAGGTCAAGCCGAAAGAGTTCCAGATGCTCAAGTGAGCCGAGTACAACGAGCCCGAGTTCACGCTGGTCGCACGAGCGGCACCTATGCAGTCAATACAACGGCATGGGAAACCAAGATGTTATATAAAAGAGCTGAAAACGTCGTACCACTCGCGTTAAAGACAAGCACCGACTTGTCACCCTTGAGGAACACGTCTCCCGGCAGAACAAGTGATTCCGCATCAGTTTGCTCAGCGAGCTTCTTCTTGGCAAGGCCAATGACACTCTGGATTGAGTTCAAGTCTGCAGCTCCAGTCACCACGACTTTGACATACACCTGGTCCTCCTCATTCTTATCGACGAGGACATATGCGCTCGGCTCTTGCCCCTTGAAGTCGCCCTCGGCCGCGACGTAAACAACGATTGGGCGAGCTGCATGGGCATCCTTCGTCGGCACACGGACCTGGTGCAAGGAGGCTGAGATAAGCTTCACTGATTTGATGCCACAACGTGTGCACCGTAAACTTACCAGCAAGTTTTGGGCGAAGAGCGCAACGAGGGGCGAGTCCGTGATCACACGGACGCGGGTACGGTTGTCCTTGAACGAACCGACGGCACCATCCTGAGCAAAAAGGTTCTCTTGGATGGAGAGGTAGTCGGTGACCTGAACACGAATCGATCAGCATCAACGTAAACTTAACAAAGATGGACTGGGCGAACCTTCTCGTACACGGCCTCGTACTCGCCGAAAGACACATCGACATCAACCTCCTTCGCAGTGATGGCCTTGCCCGCTGCACCATCAGATCCAGTTGTTAGCTAGACGCCAGCATTCATGTGCATAGAGTGCCGTTGTGATAGCCTACCTGGCTTGGCATCCTTGGCGAACTCCGCGAGCTTTGCCCAGCGAAGGTTGCGGTAGGCGTCGCCGTGCGGAGCCACGTCGTCCTCCGCGAGCGACCAGTTGAACTCGATGTTGAGGCCCTCGTGTTCCTCCGGCAGTTCCTGTGGGGATCGCAGTTCACTCAATTAGCATTTCGGCTGGTTCCCGTGGCCGCGGGTCGCCGCGACCATCGTACCACCGTGAACTTGTCGGCGGCGTGCTGCAGCAGGCTGAAAGTGCGCGTGGGCGCCTGGCGCGCGGTGGCGGAAGCACGCAGCGCGCGCTGGAGGCCGAGACGGAGAGCCATGGCAGTGCTTCCGAGGGTGCTGCTGTCAGGATTTTCCCCACACGAGGAGCGCCCCACCACCGCAAACAAATGACCGGCCCGAAACACAGGCTGGCTTTATAGCCAATCCGTCCAATTTCATTCAGTTATAAGCCAATAGATAATTAAACAAATTTAAGCCAATCCAATCGAGCGAATTCACTATGTCGATTGTCGAAGCAGCACGCTTGAAACAACTAATGGGCAGCGACGACGCCGTGGACTTGGTGGCCTGCGGCCTCGCGCCTTCCGTGCTAGGTACGCGCAGCCTGTCGCCACAATGAGCGTGAAACTGATGGGTTCGGCCGTAGCTGGTCTGCTGGCGGCAGGGTTCCGCTACAAGGGCGACGTCGTCGGACTGACTGCGCGGGAGCTCGCCAATGGTGCGAATGCACGCTGACCCGTGCGGTTCGACTCCATTTTGCTCACATGTGGCGGATCCAGAGTGCAGTATCTCCGCAATTGATGCAAGCGGTGTACTTGATGTATTACAGCGGCCAAGAGCCGCCCCAGGCCCTGCAGACAGAATTGTTACTGCTTTTGACTTGTTCGAGGTGTCGTCTACGTATTCCATCCCGGATCCCACATCAGAGCGCTCACAGTTAGTGGCTATATTGGCTAGGAGGAGAAGCAATTAACAGTGATCAGCACGCTGCTGCCTGAACTTGATCGTATCCTTGGAGGCGGATTTGCGCGATGTGAAGTCACCGAACTGTGTAATGTTTGCCAGCACCTAGCACTACTCATCTCTTTCGAGAATTATTGTGGTTGTTATTGGGTTTAGGTGGAGCACCAGGGTCAGGCAAGACTCAACTCAGGCATGTGGTTATCAAAGTGGACTATCCAACGTTGTGCTTATCCTTCGTTCGTGGCAGTCTGCATGCATGTATCGCAGCTCAGGGCCAATTTGCAACTGCATCCGGCAGGTCAGCCGTCTACATTGGTCAGTAGAACTAAGCCCTGCACATCAGTTCGTGAATGCTCAACTTCAATTTCTGGCAGATACCGAAGGTGGCTTCGTCGTTGATCGGGTGGCGGTAATGGCCGAATCTTTCATCCAATCTCGGCCCGACCTCGCATCACGAGGATTGGTGAGTCGTGCCAACCTGTATGAGTGTGTCATATCTTACTGGCACATATGACTAGAATCGAGATGAACTTTTGAAAGGAATCGTGTACTTCCGAGCGCACGACTTTGTTGAACAGGTCGAAGTAATGAAAGCTCTACCGGAGCTCCTCCATGCACAGCCTGAGGTTCCTGATCTATTTGTTCAGGCATAGCTCCAATTTCTGTAACGTATCACCTGCATCTAGATCCAGCTCGTCGTTGTAGACAGTATCGCGTTCCATTTTCGGCACGGGTTTGAGGATTTTTCACAGAGGTCGCGAGCTCTTGACACCATCTCGTCCATGTTGCACCGAATTGCGGTTGATCACAAAATAGCCGTAGTTTGATGTCGTTTTTGGTGGCAGTCTGCGTGGATCTCACTTGCTCTAATGGCGCAGGTTATCACGACAAATCAAACCACCACTCGATCTGGAGGAGTCCATTCCGACACCCCTGCCCTCGGTAGTGTTGCACCTCTACTGTTCGTGCCAGTAGAAGGAGGTTACCGAACTAACGGACTTTCGAATGATGTGCTTGCAGGTGTCAGTTGGTCACACTCCGTCAATAATCGCCTAATGCTTGCGTGGGAGGTGAGTCCGATTATTTTGGCGATTTGATGATACTCACCAAACAGATCGATCTACTTGGAAGAACGAAGTACGAGTGGCACGTGTGACCAAGTCCCCTCTTTTTTCCAACGACCAGGCTCGTTTCCAAGGTGGAGATGCAGTTGGGAGGTATCAGCATATCAGGAAAGTCATTCTGACAACGCGTGTGATTGGAACAGTCACAGAACGCGGAATCGAAAGCGAACGCGAGCAGATGTGAACCTCGAATTTTGTGTTTTGAGATTGAAAAGTAATACAATGCAACCATTGAGTGGCCAAGTGAGTGAGTCACCGTTCCAACTTCGACGGACTCCCGACCTCATTCCTGACTGCCTCAGACCAAAGCCTCTTGCTTCTGACACGCAAGTCCCATGTGCCCGGTGAAGCACTTGCACACACCAGTAGCGGCATCACAAGTTCCACGGTTTGAGCACTCAGCAAGCTCCGTGAGTGGTCGGGCGACTCCGTTGGCAGCTGCACCGGCACTTGGGTGAATCTCAGTCACAACACAAGTGTCAGTGGCAGTGCCTCCGCTTGTCACGGGGTGTTGACCGGAGGCGGCATGGCTGGAAATATCGCATTCCAGCAAATTCTGGTAGCCCGTTGTGCCAGGCTCAGACTGGAATGAGATGACGCAGCCAACACCAACTACGGGTACCGAAGCCAGAATATTTCCCGTATCTGCTGTTCGCGAGTCTCGTGCAAACGGGTAATAAGCTAGTGTTGGGGTGGCGACCACGGTGTTGAGAACATTGTTCGGAAGTCGACGCAGAGCAGTCTGGATGTTGCCGCAGTTGGCGAACGTGATGCGTTCTGTCGTCCATGCATTCCCGTATGGGTCGTGGTATGTCAAGAAGCCCACAGCTGTAGCACTAGATACCATGATCACTTGAGACATCTCGTTCGTGGTGTACGTCGTCGTGGTCCCCGACAGTGTTAGCGCGACGTTGACCGTGAGTGGATCGTCCCCTTTGGGGCATACGCGCTTGGCGCAATTGTGGCCTTCAAAGCCCGGGTCACAGCGACAGCCCATGATCTTTTCTTGATCCCAGAGCTTGTAGGTTCGCCCGAACTGACCGCCTACGCGCTTGTAGTAACCATCAGCCGCCAGCTCCTCAATGAACTCGCACGTGCCATGGCCACTGCAATCGCTCGGGCAGCCCAGCCGGCGACAGCCGCTGCCGCTGAACGGCTCGTCGCAGTCGCAGAGGCCTTTCTCGCGGTCGCAGATGCCGCGGTTGCCGCACTCGGCGTAGTAGTGGCCGTCGCTGTTGCCTTCCGGAGTGTCATGCCACGCGCGCGTGAACGGACAGACGCGGCCGGAGCAGTCGCCTCCCGTCCAGTTCTGCATGCAGTCGCAGACGTCGTTTTTGCCGCAGCGTCCATGGCCAGAGCACTTGTTCGGGCACGCCGCTAACGCGGGCGCCACCAGCAAGATCATCACGATGGCGCCGACAGTCCACTTGCGCATCGTGCTTGACGGGGGAAGACGAAGGAGGAGGTCAATGGGATTTGAGGAGGAAAGCGGTTGTGACACCAGCAAGATACGAAGCTAGACACTTCGGGAACCAACGGCGGCGGCTCGCTCAGGTGTGGCGCGAACAGTCACCGCCTGGAACTGGACGGCGAAGGGACGGCGTATCTTCCTTTACCTGAAGCGGCCGAGACTGGGCCGAGAAGGCGCTGCCCCAGGAGTCGCGACGCTTCAACAGGTCTAGAGAGTGCCGCAGTCGCGACTCTTCGCCGAGACGTTGGGACATTGCAAAGGAAAAACCCATCGATAGAGTATTTTATCTCGCCTGCGGATCCTTGGCATTTCAGCGTTGCACTATCCACTACAACAGCAGTGCGAGCCATCCAGCGACCATCGCGACGCCGCCCACGGGCTGCAGTCATAGTTTGCGTTAGTTGACTAAGGGACTGAGGGGCTCCTAGCACCACTCACCGTGACCATGCCGAGCTTGCGGTTGTCCGTGAGCACCATCGCGTACAAGCTCCCTGAGAAAAGGAGAGCCCCAGAGGCGATCAGACTGCCCGAGACCGCTGGGCGCTTGGAAAGCGGCACGGCGAGGAGTGCTACCGAGTGAATGAGCTGTCCATGACAACGAACACGGGCGAAGGATCCTCCGTCAGAGTTTCCGACGCAAAGCCACGACGATCAAGAGCGCACATACCTGATAGTGAGCTGCCGTCTCCCAGTTCTTGAGCATCTTCGGTTCCTTGACGCGCGCCTGCAGCGCGTGCGCGCCAAACGCTCCTGCGACCCATTCCGGCCCCCCGTGAGCCTTCCCTACTACGAGAGTCCCTCCCTCGCGCTCGCTCAACTCAGAGCGACGCGCGGAGGAGACGTACCTAGAATGATGGCCGTCGCGCCCGACGCCGCGCCGAGCTTCCACCACGCGGAGCTCGAGGGCACCACCACCGCCGTCTTCATGTTCGTCGTGCGTTCGAGCTCTTCGTCTCTCGTGTGCCAATGCCGAAACTGCCGTGGAAATCCTCGTGTGGACCACAGCGCGCGGCATGTGGCCAATCACAGTGGGAGGAGAGAAGCCCAAGTTGAAGTGATGACTATTTTCGCGACTCGCTCGAGCCATGGCGCCGCGAGTCGTGGCGCGTGTGGGAAGCGAGCATGGCCAGGCGTGGGTCTTTCAGTGCGCGATTGCGGGCCGAGATCTCTGTGGCTGACGCGCCGCTGGATAAGGTGCGTCCATGCTAGTGCTGCTGGCCTGTGAGCCGTCGACTGACAGACACATTCTCTCCCTGCCAGCACGAAGGCTTCCCCTGCCCTCGCCAAGTCAAGGTGCGTGCGGCTGCTGATCCGCTCAGTGCGACGCTGCTCTTCTGATGTGCATCCGCGCAGCCGCTGCTCCACTTCTACAAGTACCTGCAGCCGCTCCCGGACGGTCGCAAGCTCCAGCTCAACGTGCCGGCGACTGTGGTCTGCGACAAGACCCAGGGCCGAGAAGAGCTGCTGGCGCTGCGTACGGACGCGAGCGGCTCCGTCGTGAAGGAGGACAAGGGGCCGGCGTGGCGGAAGCGTCTGCTCTGCGACTTCCTCGGAGAAGACGCGCAAAGCGCGGCGTCACTGCTGAGCGTCGGACTCGACGACGTCGTCGCCGTGCGCAACGTCGCCCACTGGAAGAGCGTCAGCGGCAGCAGCAACAGCAAGTCCCTCGCGCTCACGCGTCGAACCTTCGACCACATCGTCAGCGCGCCGTGCGAACTCGCGTTCAGTGTGCAGCAGTATGTGCGGTGCCGCGGGTCGCACGCGAGCATCTTCCGAGTGACGTGGGGGGAGCGGGAGAACCGGCGATTCGCGATCAACATCTTCAACGAGTGAGTGCGAGCGGTGGCTCGTCACCTGAACGCGTCTAGACCTACAGTGCTCATGTGCGCAGGAAGAAGATCAGCGACGCGCCGATTGCACCAAGTGCGAAGACTGTTCCAGGTGAGCCACCGTGTGAGCTCCCAATGTTCTCGCTTGTCCACTGATGTGAGCGTAGTCGACGAGCCTCGTCCGCACGGTACTCCTTTAGAAGCAGCACTTCGTCAAATGAGCGCAATCTCGCCCTTCTACCTTGTGACTGCGACAAGCGGCGCCGATGTAAAGCGCCAGCACCAGCACGTCAAGCTCCCTCGAATCCGAGGCAACCCAGTGGCCGACGGCCTTCATGCCGTCAAGCGCATCATCGACCATTTTACAGCCCAGCTGCCTGGCATCAAAGTTCGGGAGCTTACCGCCGACTTCATCAAGGACAGCCAAGGAATCTGGTGGTTTATCCGCGTCGTGCAGTTCGATGCGTACTACCGCGTCGAAGTGCCACAGTCGGTCCAGAACAACACCGATATCGACTCGGCTGCTGTGATCCACGACGTGCTGCGGTCCAAGTACTTCCGGCAAGCGCTTCGCACTGTGGCCTCCACTGCGCCAGCGAACTGCATGGTCCCTCAGTGCTCACTTTGCGGAAGCTCGTGCGAGCTGCCCAGAGCGCTTCACGAAGAACTCCGCCAACTCAGTGACCCGCTGCCGTCGGGTGCTTCATCCAGCGACGTATTCCGAGTCCTCTCCGAGTATCGCATGACGCTCAAGATGGTCATCGCGACGCTATTCCAGCTCCGCCAACGAGGGGAGTCTCTCGCACTGTGGGAGCATGCAGTCTTGCTGTTCATTAACACCCCTGCGGGTCTCGCGAGCGAGTTCACGGTGTGCTACCTATGCTACCGCATTTACAAGAGCCATCTCTTGCTATCACGAGCCGCTCTCGACCTCAACGAGGCCTACGGCGTTCCGCGCCCCGATCACGTGGTCGATAGTGCCCAGCCTGACAACTCCAGCTCACCGAAGAGTGGCGATGGATCGTGCAATCCGCGAGAGAGAACCGATCTACTGATCGACAAAATCAGTCGCTTCTATAAAGAGAAATGTCCGGCACTGATTCAAGACGAAGGCAGCCCGGCACGACTCCAACAAGTACTGCACGAGTACTCACCCATCGAGGGCGCTGATATTGACCCAACATGTCTGCAGATGCGCTTTGTATTCTTCTTCCACGAGCTGCAGGACGCGGGACCCACGATCTCGGCCTCGGACTTCTACCTTGAGTACCAGCTGGGTCAGCACTTTGCCCGACTGGACTTCGACGGAAGCAAGCGCCACACACCCAACCGCTGGCAGCTCTGTGAGGCACGTGTTCACTACGTACTTGCAACCAAGGATGCATTCGGTGAGTACTGTAACGACAAGCGCCTCAGTATCAAGTTGAAGAGCGTCAACGGGGATGAATATCACGGCTGCACGTCCATGTCTCTTCGACCGTTGCTTCCTGCTTCCAAGTGGCTTACTCCCGCAATCCAGCGCGAATCTCGAGTCGATTACTTGCTCGAACTGAGAACCGATGCTTACGGTCTGCTCACACTCAAGGTAACTCTTGGACTCCTCGTGGACCCAGTGCCGCTGAACCAAGTGCGGGAGCTCATCAAACGCGAGACGTTTCTTCGTGAAGGGCTAGCCGCCGTGTATTGGCCACCCCCTTCGTTTCAATGCTGTTCGTTGACGGTTCCGGTGGACTGGATCGGTGCTCTATCACCTTCCGAGTACGTATCCATCCTCCCAAGACGCACGCGCCAGTCTGATCGGCGTCGCGTCACCAAGCACCGTGGAAGCGCAGAGCAAGGGAGTCTACGACATCTTCTTCAAGAGGACAAATCTCCGTCGCAGCGTTTCTCGGTCGCATCGCCGACAAGCGAACTCGCACACGACTCGCCATTGGATCACCAGCCTCCGTCCGAGAGCGGCGAAGCATCTAGCGTCATACAAGTCGGCTCGGTACAGCAAAGTCTCGGAGCGGTGTCCGTGATCGCGAAACGTGCCATCTTTCGTCTGTCGGGGTGCGTCGCTACGTTCCCAACATTGGTGCTGGGTGACATACTATGCCACGCTCGCTATCTGACGCCGGGTCGTTGCCTGGGGGGAGTTGCGTCCTGGTCTGAGCCGGCCACATTCCTGCTCACTCAGCGGTTTACCATCGACACACTCTTACGCGACGTCGATGTTGCTTCCAGCGCAGCCCTTTGCGTGGCTGGAGAGATTCTGCTGGTGCTCGTACGATGCCAACTGGTTGGGAAGTCGCTGAACGTGGCCTCCTTAGATCGCATTCTAGCTCCATATTGGCTTCCCACCGTGGAAAAAGACGAGTTGTGTTTTGAGTCGTTGCCGTGCGGTGAAAGCTCTATTCCGTCACGGCGGAGAATGGTGTGGAATCGCGCCGTACGACGATGTCAGGTCGCGCACTTTTGCGCAGAGTTCCGAGCTCATACACGCGTCGCAGCCAGGCCACTAGAGCAAGACCATGCGTGCAAAGTAACCATGACCACGTTTGAGGAGGTGCAGCAGTTGCGTCGCCGATTGAGTTACCGAAACAAAAGGCTGACGCACCTGTACTGCGAGGTGTTTGAAATCATGGAGACGTCGGATTCTGGATATGTTGACATAGCTGAACTGCGTTCGCTTCACAAAGTAAGTCGGACGAGTCGCGAAGAGTAAAATCTGAAGTACTGACTCATAACTGATTCCGTAGTGCTTGCCCGCGGTTCAAGACAGCGTTCCAGATCTCGCATCGTTCAAGACCAGTGATGTGCTCGCGCCTCTCGATCTGGAGGCGCTGTACACTATTCTGTCATGGAGTCAAGAGAGCGCATTGACGACGTTAATCCATCACCTGATGCGCAGCGAGCATATGCAGGATGCATTGTCGCGTTTCGATCGATTCGGCGCTGGAGCTTTGAACTTCGACGAGTTCTGGGACCTCGCTGAGTCTGTGATGGGAGACCTCGAGTCCACCTTCGACGAGCCATCGTCAACTGGATTCTGTATGCGCCACGGGATCACAGGCATATTTCGATCCGACCAGAGCTGCATGATGTGCACACACCAGGTAGGAATGCTGGCATTTCGACTCTTTGCCGACTCTAACTTGGATGAGATAGTATCAAGATCAAGAGCTTGTACCTCGCCACATCGCGAATCGTGGTGCTTTGCAACCGCACTCATTAAGCGACGACTCTGACTCAATGAGCGAGAATAGCGAAGCAGCTGAATCAGCTCAAGTTGAACCTCGACCTCCACTCGAGAACGGCAGCACAACCAGAGACCTACTTGTACGACCCGATGGGGTGCAGATAATTGATGGTGCGCAAAACATTCCGCTGGATGAAGCCTCGCTGGCGAGTACACTTCAGCAGCTGAGAGCAGCCGAGTGGCACGTCCGTTACCGCCGTGAAAGTCTAGACCGCGCCGCAGTAGAACACTTGATCACGGCTCGCCGTTCATCGTCGATGGAGTCGTCTCGGAGAGCATCCAACGTCTCAAACGTGTCAGACAAGACGCTTCGCAAATCTGTACTCTCAGCTTCATTCTCCGTCACAGACTTCGTCACCGAAGCCGAAGAGCGGAAACAGCAGGCTGCATGCTTTGCTGTGAACGACAATGGTCACAGTCACCCAAAAGTCTTGCGGGTTCGGACGAAAACCACAAAGCAAGCCAAAACCCGTCGGAAAAAGGTATCCAAGTCTTCAGCCCTCAACTCTACGCGACTACGTAACTCTCACTCACTGTCGACGCTGCTTCAAATGGAGCTGGAGGATGGCCAATCGCACTCACGTTCAGCTCGATTGATTGACCACGTTTATCGCGGAGAAACCAAACGAACGATGGTACAGACATGAAAGATACCTACCTGCCCTGAGCTGACCCTCTAACACGTGGCACCTGTCCATTAGCTCGACAAACTGGTGCTGGATGAACTGCAAGAGGTCAAAGAGCGCCTGGCGCGACTCTTTGAAGGCTCGTAGTGGACTCTCCTTCCTGCTCGCCATATTCACACTTTCCCAGCGACGCTGCCTCGGACAGATCATAGAGGTACCATCTCAGACCTCCCACCTGATCTGTCCACTTTGGCTTCCAATTTGGCACTCGAAACTACGCAGAACGGATGGCGTCAGCATACCAATCGACTCACCGCGAAGACTTGATCACTCACCCCAATGGACAACGCCATTGCGTTGGGTTCCAACTGCTCTACCAGGTACTCGCGGATACCATGGAGCGCCTCGGCAAAGGCGTACACGATCACTAGGCGCGCGTCGCGAATCGGGACGGCCATGATATCAGCCTCCACGACCTGGATGCGATGATTCAGTCCAGCGTTCTCAGCCTTCTCGGCAGCGACGCGCACGAGCGCTGGATCCAGCTCGATACCGAGCGCGCGGCAGCCGAACTGCTGCACCCCCGAGACGAGCCACCGCCCGTCGCCGCATCCGAGATCCACCAGCAGCTCCTCTGGCGCCAGCTCCACGCGCTCGCGCTTGAGACGCGCCCACACAGCGTCGATGACGGCGTCCGGGGATGGGCTGAAGGGCGCGAAGAGCGGCTGCTGGTCCGCGAGCGTGAGCGCTTGCGCCGTGCGCGCCTTGGCGGCGGCGAGGACCAGCGCGCGCAGCCGTGTGCGATCCATTTCCCGCTCAGGAGTAGCCGCTGAGACGCTGCTTTCGCATCTGATTGGATAAAATTTTGACTGGTAACGCAGATGATGGTGATGCCATGACAAGTCGTCGAACAGACACGTGCAGGTGACGGCCATGGCGACGCGTGCACGAGCGAGCAAGGCGGCGGGGCAGCAGCACTACGTGCCGAGCGATGACAGCGACGACGAGGCGCCGGAGGTCGTGCCCAAGGCCAGCGCCGAGGAGCAGGCGCGCGACCAGCGGCGCCTCGAGCACGAGGCCCAGGCGGCCGCCAGCGCCAAGCGGTGCGTTCGGGTTGGTGGAGAGCGCTGTTGAGAATGAGTCTGACGCGCGTGCAACTGCAGGAAACGCAAAGTGCGCGCCGAGCCGGTCGTGGAGAGCCACGAGCCCATCGAGCAGGACGACGACGCAGAGGTCGAGGAGGCGCCCGAGCTGCCCGCCGACGTCCTGTCGGCCATCGCGACTCGCGACGAGTACGTTCTGTTTACAGGAATCGAGCCTGGCAGTGTTGGATGACGACCGCTCATCGCTGTGGCTCTGCGCAGAGAGGACAGGACGGAACAGGAGCTGGAGCAGGCGCACGAAGAGCGTCGCCGCAAGCGCGAGGCCGCAGCCAAGAAGCGGACCCACATCCGCGACTTCGGATCGGTGCAGGTGCAGACGCTCGAGGCGCTGGACGCGGCCGAAGCCCGCAAGCTCACGGAGGCGGCGACGGCGTTTCTGGACCGCAAGGCGGCTCCGCACCGCGCGCGCATGGACGTGCTGGAAGGCCACGCGTCGCAGTTCACGAAGAAGCAGAAGCGGCGCGTATAGGCCTCGCGAGAAGTACACTTGGTAGTTGCCACATATACATCCCAGTCGTCCTCCTCTTCGCATCTGGCGAGCAGCTCCGCGAGGTCTATTCGCGCGACCTTCGCGCGACCTCTGCTGTTTGCCTCATCGCCGTCCCACTCTTGTCTGATGTCAGAAACTTCCGCTTGGCTCTGCGTCACTGGGAGATTCTCGCGGCCAGAAGATTCCGCATGACCGACCTCCTCGCCGACGCGCCGCCGCGCCAGCTCCGCGCACCGGAGCGCCAGGTCTCGGCCGACTGGGCCGGCTCCCAGCTGCGGCCGCCGCTCGCGCGCCTCGCGCAGCACGGCACGCCCGGCAGCGCGCCCGGCAGCCTCCAGAACAGCCCCAACCGCGCCGGCAGCGACAAGGGCTTCTCGCGCGTGCGCACGCTCTCGGAGCGCAAGCTCTTCACGCCCATGGCCGACAAGCTCGTGCTCGTCATGGTCGGGCTGCCCGCGCGCGGCAAGTCGTTCATCGCCAAGAAGCTCGCCAAGTTCGTGAGCTGGAAGGGCACCAAGTGCTACGTCTTCAACGTCGGCCAGCTGCGCCGCACGCTCTGCGCCGGCACGCAGGACCACACGTTCTTCGACCCCAACAACCCGCGCGGCCGCGAGGAGCGCGAGCAGCTCGCGGCCCAGTCGCTGCAGCAGGTGCAGGACTGGTTCCTCGGCGATGGCGACAGCAAGGGCGGCGAGGTGGCCGTCTTCGACGCGACCAACTCGACCAAGGCGCGGCGCCAGACACTGCTCGAGACCTTCCGCGCGTTCGCCAAGACGCACAAGATGAGCGTCCACGTCGTCTTCATCGAGAGCATCTGCACGAACGAGGCCGTGATCAACGCCAACATCGCGCAGAAGATCGCGTGCAGCCCCGACTACCGCCACATGAGCGAAGAAGACGCTGTGGCCGACCTCAAGCAGCGCATGAAGAACTACGAGGCCGCGTACGAGGCGCTCGACGACGAAGAAGGCATCAGCTACGTCAAGCTCTTCGACCTGCAGTCCAAGGTCCACGCCAAGGGCATCTACGGCCATGTCGCCAAGTCGATTCTGCCCTACATGATGAGCTTCCACATTGAGCACCGCCCCATCTGGCTCGTGCGCGCGGGCCACTGCACCGAGGTGCGCGCCGACTTCCAGGCCATCAGCAGAGACCCGTGCATCGCGTCGCGCTCGGCCCGGCTCAGCGCCCTCGGCATCGCGTTTGCGAGACGCCTCGGCGAGTTCGTCCGACAGCGCGCCGAGTACTTCGCCGCAGACCTCGGCGTCATGAGTGGCGCGAACGGCGTTGTCCTCGAAGGGGACGAGAAAGACGGATCCCCCACGCCCATTCTCATCATGACCTCGACGCTGCCGCGCGCCGTGGAGACGGCGCAGTTCCTGCCGAACTCGCACAAATGTACGCCACGTCGCTTGACATTATTCCGAAACGCTGATGCTTACTGTTCTCTGCTGCTGCAGCGCAAATGGCGACGCTGAACCCGCTCGACAAGGGCGAGTGCTACGGTCTCACGATGGAACAGATGAAGCAGCAGATGCCGGTGCGTGTAGCTTGCCATTCGGCATCTCAACGTCTCTCTTGTTTACGCTGCCTATTCTGCGGTGCAGGAGGCCTACGAGGCGTACGACAAGGACCCGTGGAAGACGCGCTTCCCCGGCGGCGAGTCCTACTACGACCTCATGCTGCGCGTCGAGCCCGTGCTGATTGACATCGAGCAGCACACGGGGCCCGTGGCCGTCGTCTCGCACATTTCGACGCTCCAAGTGCTCTATTCCTACTTCCTCGGGGTGCCCATCGAGAACTGCCCCGACCTGGAGATCCCGTTCCACTCGGTGCTCGAGCTCGTGCCGCACCAGGACGGGTGGACCACGACTGTATTTAACCTGCGCACCGACGAGATCACGGCCGTTGAGCTCGAGCGCCCGTCGGAACCCTTCAAGTAAGTCGCGGGGTAAGCTCGTGTCCCGTAATACATGACACCTCGTTGCCTCTTCACCGCTGGGCGGTCGGCGCCAGTTTCTTGTAGATCAGATTGCGGTGCGTGAGCTCGCTCGCGCGGACCATGGGGCGGTCCTGGTCGCAGTACTCGACCTCGTCCAAGTGGCCCTGGCCCTCCAAGACCACGTCGACGTCCACGCCGCACGCGACGCACAGACGGAAGCGACTTCTGTACCTCTTCGCGAGCTCTCTCGGCTGGAACTGCACGCGGATCTCCAGCGGCGCCAACACCAACCGCGCGGTTTCGTCGTCGAGATCTTTGCATGAGTTGGCGACTGACTGCGGAGCGCCACCAGCGGAGCGGAGCGACAGAGTTGGCCCTCGAACGACTCCCTGCGTCAGCGAGAACGTGAACACGCCCGGCTCGTCGGCGAACTGCGCGTGGTGCGTCGCCATCTCCTGCTTCTGTGCCCGCGAGAGCGGTGTAGGACGAGGGACATGGCGAACGGCGAAGGAGGCGGGCACGACCGTCGGGTTAGCCACGCGGAGTACCACCGAGCGCCCGCGAGACAAGTGGACGCGGCCAAAGTTGTGCACAGAAGGCGAGGCGGCCAGCAATGGGCGGCGGATCTCGGCCACGAGGCGGATGGTCTGCACGGACTGGTTGGTGAAACGCACGAGAAGCTCGCCGTCGACGTGCTGCAGCAATCGGTCCTGCAGGCGAGAGCCCGAGGCTGGCTCGTTCAACTTCTTCGCGTCCGACTCTAGCTTCGCAGCGTCCAGTCGCAGCTCGATCCGCACTGACATCTGCGTTGGCAGCGCGAAGAGGAACGACTCGCCTTCTGCGCGGCGATGGGCTGGTGGCAAGTCGGCGGTCGCCAGCGGGTGCTTCGGTGCGAGCGACTCGGCGCGCGTCAGAACGAACGGGCCCGTGGCCTCGAGGCGGAACGTGACGCGCGTGTTAAGGTGGTTCACGAGTGACAGCTCTCGGCGGTGGAACGCGTGGTCCCACGCACTCGCGCCGCTGTCCACGAGCGTCGACCACGTCGTGAACTTGACGTGGTACGGCCGAGCGCCGGGCGAGTGCCTGGGCTGGTCGAGGAAGAGCTCAGGCTCGACGACGTTGGCCGAGACGAGCACGCGGATGCACTTGGCGCTGACGCCGTGGGTCGCGAGTTCTGATTGTGCGGGCGCTGGAGAACGCGCAAGCGAGTTGGCGACGCGGACGGCCTGGATGGCTTTGCCAGCAGCCGTGGCGAGTCGTGGGGATTTGACGGGCGAAAGGGACTCGCATCGTGGGTCTGTGGGGTCCGTCGACGCCGTGGACTGGAGGGATTCTGGCGGCGTGGGTGGCGGCAACGACGCGTCTTCGATCCAGTGGGCGTCTGCGAAGAGCAAGACGCGTGTGGCCGAGGGATCCTGGCTCGGGAAGAACGTGATCTGGACAGACGCCGTGGAGAAACCCGGCACAAGCGACTGCGGGGGCGTGACCTCGAACTGGATCTCGGTCTCGCCGCCGTCCGCGATCGGCACAATGTGCAGTTGCACGCGAGCGGCGAAGTCCACGCGAAGTGAGAGCTGCACGCGTTGGTTCTCGCGCCCAGGCTCGACAAGCTTCCACTTGAGTTTGGCGGCTCGAGGCCCGCGGTTGATGACGCGCAGCGTCCTCGTGATCGCTGGAGAGCGCACGCAGACGTGGCCGAAGGAGAAAGTAGGCGTCGCAGAAGCGGCTCGTCGGACTTGGAGACCGACGCAGTTGGGATCCAGCACGAGCGGCGTGCCCACGACTGTCGCGTGCATCGGCAGCAGCACGGGCGGAAGACCAACGGCTCGGCACGACAGCACGTCGCTGAAGACGCCGGGCATGTTGTTGACGCACGTGATCGTCACGACAGCTTGCTCCCAGGGCGGGATGCTCAGGCTCCGCGTCTCCGTCAGTGGGTCGCTGGTGTCGGGAGAGACCACGAAGGCGACTCCTCGGCCGTCGCGCAAGATCTCTCGGTCCTGCTCCGCCTGGTTCTGCTCGCGGATATACGCGCGGCCAGGCGCGGACTGGAAGCGGTTCGACGGGTCTCGCTTGTCGGAGAGTAGTGGCTTCTTCCTCGTCTTGCCCGTCGACCGCGGGCTGCTGCTCAGCCGAGAGTCGGCTGTCACGCGGGACAAGAGCTGCTTCGCGTGGACGCTCGTGGTGCCTCCGGCCGTGAACGGTGCGGCAGCGAATCGCTTTGGCTCGAGCTCCAGCTGCGCGGTGATGCCGCTGAAGTTACGCACCACGAGCCGCAGCGAGCGGCGCTGGGTCAGTAGGACCTCCTCTCCGAACTGGAGCTTGGGCAGGCTGTGCGGGTTGCCGTCGGGCTCGAAGTCGCAGTCCGAGACGTCGATGCCGCGGGTGCGTGCGACTTCTTTCGGAGACGGCGGCAGTGTGTCGGTGGCGGTCAGGACGCCGTACGTGAGCACCAGCCCCTTATGGTTCGCGGCGATCTCAAAGCCGAGCGGCCCTGCGAGCCCCTTGACCGAGCATGCCAGTAGCGTCGTGGTCTTGCCCGCCTGCCGAGCTGTGTACACGACGCGCACACTCAGTGTCTCCTTGGACCGCAACACGCCATGCTTGGGAACCATCTCGATCGAGCAGGCTTTGGACGCGCCGTTGGCCTCCATGAACTTGAACTCAGCCTCCAGGTTTGACACGTTGACGAGCTCCACGACGCGTTCGACTGGGACGCTGAGGAACGTCGTGCCCAGTGAGATCCGCAGCGGCGTGAGGAAGACGTTCGGGCTTTGGATCTCGGCACGCGCGCTCACGCACTGCGGTGGCTCCATGCGTGGCTCCCCCGGGAAGACGGGAGGCAGCGTGGACGCGAGGGCGCTGAGAGCGACCGTCCCGCGGAACCTCTCGGGCAGAGACCCGGACTGGCACGTCACGCGGATCTCAGCCGTCTCTCCTGGTGCGAGGCGTCCCGCTGGCGGATGGAATGAGACGACAGCCCGCGGTGTGAGGTCGCGCGTCGTGAAGAGCCCGTGACTGCCCGTGCTGCTGCGGTTCGACATGCGGCCGTCGACGCTGGACGAAGCAGAGGCTCGCGAGTGGATCGAGTCCTTGGATCCTGATCGCTGCAGAGTGCGGGCTGACCAACTGCCCTGTGAGAGCGCCGCGTCGGCCGCCGCTACGGGCGCCTCGAGGTGCGCGAGGGACCAGTCTCCGGCCGCGACACCCGAGTTATTGCGGATCGTGAGCGTCGCGTCGGCGCTCGCATTCACGAGCACGAGTCCGAAGTCGATCTCTGGCGACAGCACGCGCAGCTCTGGTCGCGCGACGCGCCCCTGGATTCGCAGCCACCGCTCAGCCGCCTTGGCAGAGTGCGGATCCACGATGGCGCACGGCACGATGATCACGAAGGCTCCGACGGCGCGAAGGGTGACCGAGATCGCCACGTCCGTGCACGCGCGCGGGCCTAAACGCAACTCTGTCGCGCGGAGCTGAATCTCAAACAAGCTCTGCGTCGATTGCCGGTCAGTAAACGGCGCTGAGACGATGGCCGCCCTCGACAGATCCCATCGCACGTGCACGTCCGCGTCGCAGTCGTTCCAGACGCGAATACTCGCCGGGTACGCTCGATCCATCTCCAGTGCATCTCCTTCCAAGACCACTGTCGTCGGCTCCAGGTGGAAGGATCCGAGCCGCCCAGCCCCGTGCAGCGCCACGCGCATGCTCTCCACCGCAGGCTCGGCTGCAGTGAGCACCTCTAGGGAGGCACCGAGCGTTTGGTGCTGCTGGGCGTCTCGAAGTCGCTGGAACGTCTCGTGTAGAAGCTGGAGCTGCTGCGGGCCGGGCATGCTGCAGGGCGGGACGTTGTTGATGTGGAGAACTAGCTGCCACTGGGAGAAGCGTCTCGCGCTGTAGGGACAAAAGGCCACGGAGAACGACGCTGAGCTGCTTTGCTGCAATACCCCTGAGGCAGGCGCCACTGTGAACGGGCACAGCGCGCTCGCGTCCGTCGGCCCCGCGAGCGTCCACGTGAAAGGAAGGTCGATGGGCGTCTCGTTAAGCACGGTGAAGGTCTGCGAGGCCGTCGAGTTGAGCAGCAACTCTGTCGCGAACACCACCTGGGACACTTGGCCCATGCGCGCGATGGAGCTGTCGACGAGTTGCGCGTTGATGCTCGAGATACTCACGTCGACTTGGCAGCCGCGGCCCACGAGCTGGAAGACGCGCACGAGGCAGTTGTCGCAGACCATGACGAACTTCTCGCGTGTCTCGCCGGCGCCGGAGGGCAGGAACGAGATCTGGAGATCCTCGGACCCGCCCGTCGCAAGCTCCATCCCGTTTGGCGACAGCGTGAAGGCACCGACACGGAGACCCCCTAACGTGAGAAAGTCGGCGATGATGGACGCCATCGTGCCGGGACGGTACGTCGATGCGGCCTCGCAGCGCGCCCAGTCCTGCTCAGTCATGAGCCAGAAGCGAGCCTTGCCGCCCGTGTTCTTGCACGGGATCGTCGTGAGTGTCTGGCTGCCCACGAGCGTGTGCTGCGCACGCAGCACCAGCGGAATCGACAGCTCTGGTGGCGTGCGGTGGGCGAGCAGAGGGAGAGAAAACTGCGCTCGCTGGCCACCGCTTTCGCTCTCGTACTGGATGACCATGGCGTCTCGGTAGTCTGCGCGGGAGTCGGGGGCGAACTGCAGTCGGACTTCAACGTGCATGCCAGGGGCGACAAACCCACTCGCGTCAGGGAAGGAGATCTCCACGACCGAGAAGAAGATCGTCGCGGGCGGCAGCACGCGCACGCGACGACTCAGGTGGCTTCTATTGCGGACGAAGAACACTTGCTCGTAGATGCCACCCGTGTCGTAGTCGGTGAACTCGACAGGCGAGGGCTCGGCCACGAAGCAGGAATCAGAGATCGGGCTGAGCGGATCTGCTTGGGGATCCGCCTTGGCATACCGTGGGTTGCGGAGGAAGTCGAGTTTCGTTTGCATGCGCTCGAGAATCGCCATATTCTTGCGCTTCTCTGGCGCCGGCATGGGGTCTGCTCCGGAGAATCGCACGTTTTCGACAGACGACGGAGAGTGCTGGCTCGATTCAGTGAAAGGCTTTGAAGCTTCTGGATGCGGCGCATCGACAGTGCCTTTGATCGCGTCAATATGGTGGTGGTGCATGACGAGCGTGGTCTCTTTCCGAGTATCATAGGAGCTCGTGGTACTGAGGTAACCAGGCGGTTCACGGATGATCCCCGAGACTTTCCGCGCCAAAAAAGACGGTCCGTTCCCGCTTCTCTCCTCTCGATCTTTGTGGTAATCGCGCACAAGCTCCTTTGCGTGGACGAGTGTGCTTCCGAGGGCACCAAATTGCTCCAGTTCGTGGACTTGGAGCTGCAGATTGGAAGGACCCATGGGGATCTGAGCGCCGATGACGAGTCCTTGTTTAGCCAGGTGGGCAGCGATGGACTGATCTCTGACAGCAGCCTCGCGATGGCGTTTGTCAAGAAACGCGAGGAGTTGCGTTGCTGTGGTGTAGGTCGACGCTAACGAATCGCGGATCAGCTGCTTGCGGTTCTCTGCCAACACAACGTACGGGTTCGCCTCCATGACTGTTGTACGAGGTGTCTCATGTGGCGACAGCTCTTCCATTGTCAACTGCTCAAGCTCATTTTGCTGATCTGCGCTTAAACAATGGGCGCTTACTGCAGGACTTTGTGTTGTCTCCGAATCCGAGTAGATTTGGTGGAAAGCTCGACGAACTACGTGGGACACAGTCCCGACAGCCACGATTTCGGTCTCCTCCACTGGCTCGGCTTCCTCTGGGACAGGCTTCGGCTCAGCCTCCTCGCCTTCTACGTCGGATGAAGTTAGCAGGGGCGACTGCGGTGGTGGCGCATCTGCCGGGCCTCCCGCAGCGGCCTTGGTAGCCACCATGGTCGTGGTGTGAACCAACTTGAGTGTCCTTTCGAGATCTACTCTCGAAACGTATCCCTCCCCTAATCGATAGGTTTGAAAACTTGTATACGTCAAACAGAGTTCAGGAAGAACATCACTCTGGGTTTCTCATATCTTATACGCCGATGCCGGGGAGGTGCGGGAACAATTCTGCCATCACTGTCTCCACGTCTTACTTGCTAGCTTCGATTGCGGGCTTGGGCGCCGACGGCCACGTGTTGAAGAGCACAATGAGCGCTGAGACGCAGCCGACCTGGCCGATGATGCCGTCGTTGAGCTTGGATCCCCAGATGCGCTCGAAGAGGCGAATGCCACTGGTGTTGGCTGAGACGATCAGGTCGCACGTAACCTTGACCACCGCGAGGAACTTCTTGGAGCGGCCCGCCTGCACGGCTGAGAGCTGCTTGCGCAGCGCCTGAATGCGTTCCTGGTCCGTCTCGGTTTTAAGCACATCCAGAATCGCCTTCTCTTTCTCCACGTCCTAAACAGAAGCATGCGATCAGTACGCAGATATTGAACTGCGGGAAGCGACGACAGCCGCTTACAGCGTTGAGCGCATTCATCGCGAGGATGAAACCAGCGACGTTGGCAAAGAACCAGAGCACACCACCGCGCTTGCCGGCCTCGTCGGCGTCGAATCCAAATACCTTGGCCTTGCTGAAGAAGACCATGTTGTCGTACACGAAAAATCCAGCCTATGCACAAACGTCACGACCCGCGCTCATTCCGCGCAGACGCCCAACTCGAAGACGACGTACCATGCCCCAGTTGTTGATGAGCTGCAGATACTTGGTCAAGGGCGACGAGGTCTTGTCGTCCATGGCCTGGATGGCCTTCTTCGCGAAAGGCACGGTCTTGCCGATGCGGAAGGCCTTGCGCGCCTGCTGGGACGACTTGTAGAGTTCGGAGAAGCGCTGGCCGACGGCGCTCTTGGGGTCGGCCGAGAGGATGTAGAAGGCGAGCGCGCGGCTGCCATACTGGACGACCTTGTTGATCTTGTCGCGGCCCTCGAGGCTGAAGGCCACGGCGAGCGCGTTGTCCAGCGTGATCGGCGCCTTGTCGGTCATGGCGGGGGCAGTCGGTGGGGCGTTGGCAAGTGAGCGGACGGCGCCAACTTGAGCTTCTGGCGCTGCAAAACGTGTTGATGTGAGCAGAAATAGAGGTACCGTCGACGAATTTATTACAGGGCGGTCGAAGATCGAACCCATAATGACGCGCCACAGTCATGCGCCACCTCTCTGCGCTATCCTCAGATCTGAGTAGAACACTGGTCATGTAGCCATCTCGCTCACCTTCTCCAGACCCAGCTCCAGTACGTTACTTTTTGACTCGATTCGAGGAGTAGTTGACGAAACTGATCGCATGGAGGTATTCGAGTTTTGCATCGAATTGCTTAGCATCTTCCCTGAACTTTTGCTGACATGGGACCCACCGAATATTGCCACACCGATCCCATCCGATCCGGATAAGCTCGAGTTCACCTGGCGAGTCAAGACGATGGGCACTCGGCTTGCTTTCTCATATACGCACTGGGCGGAATCGGCAGTATACCAGACTCTGCGCCTTCGAGATACTCGATGCCTAACGTCGCTTATCCCGACACTTCACCCTCGCCCCGTGAGTATCCTCCTGCCACCAGGAACTTCCCATTTATTTTGGCCACTTGTGGCGCTCCCCCACCCCAGCACAGCGGAACTGAAAGCTGCAGTACGTCGACCCAGCGAGCGTGCCAAACGCGCTGCACTGGACACAGCGCTGCTTCAGTGGTCCAAGAACTCTACCTTTGGACACCTTCTCCGTGCCTTCGACTGGAGTCGACTCAACGCAAGACATTCTGGGCTATCTGTTTCAGTGGTCGACTTCTGGCGGCGATTCCGGCTTCGGCGACTCCCCACCTGGCAGCCTCCCAGCCTCTCCGCGTGTGGGCGAAAGCACTGTCTGTCACACCACGAAGATGACTACGAGCACATTTTTTGGAAGTGCACAGCAGCACAGGACGTGTGGACCGTAGTCAGTCGAAGATGGGGTCGACAGCAAACTTTCATCGACTCGGAGTGGGCAGACAGTATCTTCTCCTGCTCCATCCCTGAACTCCACCCGGCGTTCATTGAGGCGACGATCTCAAACGTCCGCAATCTAGGACCAACAACTCCACCGATAGACCTCGACATTGTTAGAGACATAGCCTACGAGACATATCAACGAGGCTGGATGATACAGGTAACGGTAGTGCTACAAGAACTTTGGAGATGCCGCAACCAGCACATCCACGGCTCCATGCCCCCCCCAAGATGCTGCTCTGCTGTTTGTGATATCTGCGACTACTCACCGCCGACTCCAAGTTGCCAGATCCGCATGCGAACAGACCCAGAAGTGGCCGACCCGGGCCATCACTTCGCTGGCTCTAGGCCTCATCATTGCTCAACTCCACGAGCCCCT
>JAADVR010000488.1:0-26015 GCA_023335855.1 Pythium scleroteichum | reverse complement strand
GTTCGCACGGCACGGATTCGGGGAATACATCCGCGAACTCGACCAAATCCTCGTAGAGAGGATCCCCTTGAGCGACTCCCAGGATTGAGCTGAGTACCGCTCAATCCGAGCCTTCTCATCGAGAACCCTGTCGTCCATCGATGAGCTGCTGAGAACCCGTTCGTTCTCAGCAAACACCACAACCGACCGAATGTCGGTGACGCACTCGTCCTCTGCGACGAGCACGCAGATCTGCTAATCTTCCCGTGACGCAGATCGCGCAAGAACCGCTTGGGTTCGAGCGTGGGCAATGAGGTGATCTCCAAAGTCAACTTCGGAGGCGCGACGAGCTCAAGAGTGGATGCACCCACTCTTGTGCCGTCGTTCACTAACACGTTGATCGACTCAGTGACTCCCTGCGGCCTTATGCACGCAGGTCTCTCGAGCTGCAGTTGCGCTGCTGCAGCGAAGTCTCCGTCGTTCGACGTTCTAGCCGAGGCGGAGAGTCGACGTTGCCTCCTCGCGGCAGACCTCGAAGCCTTCCTCTCAGAGTGCTGCCCCTTCGGCAAGCACTGTTTCTCCGATCCGTGCGACTTATTCACACGAGGATCTTCCTCGCGATGCGGCCGTTCAGGCTCCCTTGCGTCACTTGATTCATGCGACTCATTCGCACGAGAAGTCTCCGGCGCAGTCTGCGGCTCCGCGCAGACCCCGGCTGCTTGCTCAACGACAAAGGTCGACTCTTTGTCGTAGTCTTTTGCAGTCGTACCAACGGCCGAGTGACTGGTGAGGCATCACACTCACCTCCCACACCTGCACATGCTTGTGGACGCTCCAAGACCGACATCAGGTGACCACCTGATGACGGAGCGGCGGGCATCTTCACGGATCGATGCCGCCAGCTGATCCATGGCTCGTGCAGACGGAGCCATGGCAGGCCCAGGATAAGGTCGACCTTGTCATCCAGATCGAGTACGACGAAGTCGTCGTCGTACTCATTGCCTTCAAGCGTGTAGTGGAGGCCCACTACACGTTTCGTAACGTTCACGGATGCGCCAGTCACCAGGCGCACCGTCATTCTCGCCGGAGGGATTTCTCGCTCGACAAATTCGAGCCCAAGAGTCTCGAGAGACTGTCGTCGAACGAAATTGTTCGACTACGAGAGCTCGAAGCGAAGACGTCGCACCTTCGACTTCGAGCTGCAAGGTGATGAGAGCCTCCTCATCGCCAGGTGTGGCGAAGCACAGGGACTGTGCTTTGGGAGCAACCTTCGTCAAGAGTTCCACAAACTCTCTTGGCGCGACTGGATCAGTCACGGGACCCAGAGGCTCTGACACTCTGGAATTTGCCTCCATCAACGCCAGCTAGCCCCCTCTCGTGCCTGCTGCCAGCCTCCGAGCTTCAGGAGAGGTTCCTCGGCGAACAACAGGTTAACAGCCACAAGCATCTGCGATGGCCGTCAGTACAAGGCACGGCGCCCGAGCCAGCCAAGCAGGCTCGGCTGGCGCCCAAGACGACCAAGCTCAAGCCGCGCCCGCACCGGCGCCGCAAGCTCTCGACCGCGCCGCGCTAGCGGCGCAACTCGCCAACGTCGGCCCCACGCTTGATGCAACAGCGCGCGCTAGGCCTCGACGGGAACGGCGGCAGCAACGGCGGCGACGCCGCCCAACCAGAACAAGAACCCGACGCCGAAGACGCCGGCGACGACGAAGACTCGAACGAAGAACCCAGCGCCAAGGCCAAGACCAGCAAGGTCGACGTCAAGGCCATGCAGGTGAAGCCGTTCGACGGCACCGTGGCCTCGGGAGCCTTCGACTCCAAGGCGCGGGACATCGTTGAGATAAAATGGAGGCCGCCCAGGCCCTCGCTGACCAGAACTGGACCGACCGCGTCAAGAACGTCGTGTTGAAGATGTTTGTAACCGGAATGGCCGGCCGGTGGCTACGCGAGTGGCTGCAGGCGAACCCGGTTGCCACGTACGCGAACTGCACGAGCGCGCTTGTCCACGAGTTCTGACCTGTCCTCCTCGGCACTGACATCACCGAGAGGATCCGGAAGGAACGCAAGCGCTGGAGTGAGGCATATCGGGGTACTCCGATCGGCTCCTCCAGATGGCCGACGCCCTCGAAGGCCGCAAGATCCTGCCAGTCAACGCTCGCCGCGCGCTCGTGGCCTTTGTAAGGAACGCCTATCCGAAGTTCACAGACTTCGTCGAGACGAATATCGACCTCGACACCGAAGACCCCGAGTCCGAGCTCAAGCGAGCGATCGTGGTCCTCTCGCGCAAGGCGGAGACCGACGGCAAGCTGCCGGAACGCGCCAAGAAGACCACTACGCCCGCGACGCCAACAGGCAATGGCAAGGGCAAGCAGCCAGCGCGCCAGCAGCAGCACCAACAGAAGGACAAGAACAAGAACAAGGACAACAAGAAGCGCCCCGCGGAAGCCAACGCGGCGGCCGTCGAAAGGAAGAAGAAGCCGAAGACGAGCAACATCCAGATGCCCAAAACCGGCCTGAAGTGCTTCGAGTGTGGCGAGATCGACCACACCACCGCCTACTGTCGCCAGTACCTGTAGGGCAACACGACCAAGAGCAACGAAGGTGAAGCCAAGCTTGCCGAGGTCGACGTCGACGAGAACGACGAGAGTGAGGACGAGGCGTGAGAAGCAGGCGTCGGGTGGGGCCCGATCCTAGTGGATTCGGGCGCGTCACACCACCTGACGGGCCGCCTCGACTACTGACGATGACCAGCACGAGCCAGGCCCTCGTGATCAAGGTCGCCGACGGTCGAGCGGTGGTAGCTCGTGCGAAAGGAAGACTAAAGCTCAAGGCACTAATATACGACGGAAGCGGTAACGGAGTCGCGAAGGACTTTGTTATTGACAACGTCTATTACGTACCGAACTTCCCGAGCACACTACTGTCGGTGTCGACGCTCGTGACTACCGGCCACCAGATCAGCTTCTCCGAGCACGCGTGCACCGTGTTCGGAGGCAGCTGCAAGCGTATCTCGTGCGTAGCGCCGATGAGGAACGGCGTATACCACGTGTTGACGGTAGACCAAGCCATCGAGCGACACGCAGCCGCACTGGCCTTCGCATTCTCGGTACTCGGCCGTGACTGGGAGACGTGGCATTGTCGTCTCGGCCACCTCAACTACAAGACATTGCGAGAACTCGCGCGGAGGAAGGCAGTGCGCGGACTCCACGTGATCGCAGGCCCGAAAGCCTCCGACGAGCGTCATCTGCGCACTGACGAAGGCGCTGCACAGAGCGCCACCAGCGGAACGCATGAGCAGCGACACGTTTGCAGATGGCGTGGTCCACGCGGACCTCAGCGGTCCTCTTGGGAAGTCCAGAGAGGGCTTCAGATACTTCATTATCGTGGTTTGGAGGGGATACCTAGGGCCTACCAGATGAAGCGCAAATCGGAAGCGCCGACTCCGCATCCGCGAGTTCCTGAAGATGGTGGAGCGACAGGCAGCGGTTCCGGTCTCAGCGATTAAGGTGATCAGGACCGAAGGCGGCACCGAGTTCCTCGACAAGGACTTTCGTCGCGTCGCGCAGCGTGAAGGCATCCGCCAAGAGCACACGGCGCGATACAACAGCTCCCAAAATGCCGTCGCAGAGTGAGCCATCCGGACGGTCAGCGAGATGGCGTCAGCCATGCTCGCGGACTCCGGGCTCCTCCACGCCATGTGGGTGGACGCCCTGCTGCACGCGTCTTCATAAGAAACCGCATCGCAAGGCGACGCGGCGAGACGAAGACCCCGCCCGAGAAGATCTTCGACAGGCGGCCCGATCTCAGCAAACTGCCGATCTTCGGGCAGGCCGTCTCGTCGCGTGTACCGGAACAGCTGCGGGTGAAGTACGAGAGGTTCACGAACACGCGAGGAGAGCTCGGGGCCTTCGTCGGGTGCGCCGACGAGGTCAAGGGCTACAAGAGCTACTTGCCTGGACCCGGCCACCCGGTCTACGAAGCCCACGGAGCCACGTTGATCGACAGGATGTTGCACGAGCTCGTCGACGTGGGGGAGGAGGATGAGGCCGCGTTCCAGCCCGCCGTCGACGAGGAGAACGACGACGACCAACAAGACTCGACGCCCAGCGCACCACACGTGTCCGAATCTACGGAGCGACGCAGGTCGCGGCGCATCACCGACCAGACAGTGGCCCAAGCGGTCGCCTTCACCGTGCTCAGCGAGATGATCCGCGAGCCGCTGAACCTCGCCGAAGCGAGACGCTCAGCGCAGTGACCACAATGGGAGGCCGCCATCTCCAAGGAAGTCAGCGCACTCTTCGAGAACGGAACTTTCAAGTGGGTCGAGCGACCAAAGAACGCGTCCGTGCTCGACCACACGCTGCAGTTTCGGCTCGAGACTGGCTCGAATGGCGAGGTATCTCAATTCAAGGATGCCGGCTGGGCCAACGACCAAGTCGACCGCAAGTCGGTCTCGGGATGAGTGGTGTTTCTGTTTGGGTGCCCTGTTGCATGGCACAGCAAGAAGCAAACCATCGTCGCCAAGTCAAGTACCGCGGCGAGTACGTGGCCGCGGACGACGCGATCGAAGATGCTTGGCAAGTCGCCCAGCTCATTGTGAATCAAGTGCTGCGCGACGACGTTCCGATCGTGCTCTGCATGGACTCGCAGCCCGCGATCTCGCGGCTTCGCCGTCACGGTCTGAGCGAGAAGCAAAAAAGACCGTCGACGTCAAGTACAAGGCGGCCAAGGACCTCCTACGCCAAGGACCCCCTACGCCAGGGCAAGATCGCAGTGCGGTATACGCCAACGGGCGACATGCCAGCCGATCTCCTGACGAAGGCCCTCAAGTCCAGCCAGAACCAACGCAAGTGTGGCTGTTGGCCTTTCGAGCGGCGGGTGAGCGTGCCCGTTCGCTGCTTGTGGGGGAGGTGTGGTTCGCGGCGGCCCGCGCTCTGTACAACCATCGCGGCACGCTCTCTCTAAGGCAGTCTCTGGACACAGGTCCAGAGACCGAGGAGAAGCGGCACGTGCGAAGGTCTCTGGATGGGCACCCCATCCAGCGGGAAAGGTCCACCTGCACTACATGTTTGTATGTCCAATAGTAAGACTAAGAGGTCCTACTAACATCACGGGGCCCAGAGGCTCTGACACTCTGGAATTTGCCTCCATCAACGCCAGCTAGCCCCCTCTCGTGCTTGCTGCCAGCCTCTGAGCTCCAGGAGAAGTTCCTCGGCGAACTACAACCCTGACCTTATTTTGGTTGACCACCACGCTGCTGGTTCTTGGGAGCGTGTTGATTCGCCCACTGAACCTTCTTTTCAGTGGGGCGAGCGCGTCCATTGCCACGAGGCACTGGGCGCAGCGCATTACACTCGTAAGCGTAATGCCCGGTCTTATGGCAGCGATTGCATTTCTGGGATCGTTTGTCGACGCGAGGGCGCTGATCGCTCTCGACGTACGACAGATCCATGGCCTCAGGATCTCCTGAGTCTTGTCGTCGCTGCGGTCGATAAGCAGCAGCGTGGACAAAAGCCTGACGCAGGTTGAAGTCATCCTGGCGTGCGGTGGAGATCGCATCCTCGAGAGTATCAAACTCGAGGCAGAACATTTGGTCTTGATCGACCCATCCTCGAGCACCTTGATAAACCCAGGAATCTGCGTTTGAGCATAAATGAGATTCTCCACGATGCAACTCACGAGGTATCGTGCGTGCTGAGCGTAAGCGTGAATATCACGCTTACCTTGCTTCAAGTCCAGGAACTCAGTATGAGCCTGAACTCGGCTCGGGGAGGTTCGAACGCCTGTCGAATCTTGGCCCTGAACTCCTCATACGATCCGAAACAGAACGGACCGTGCAGCTTGAGGCCCAGTGCCCACGCCTTGGCGCGACCCGCCAAGTTCGACACGGCGTAGGTCACTCGCATCGCATCGTCATCAATGCGACGCGCTTCGATGGCGCCGTCGAGCTCGACGAACCAACGCAACAAGCTGTCACCATCAGCCTTGTACTTGGAGATGTCGGTTTTCAGCGGCTCGACGCGTCGAGGCCGTTCACTCGCCACAGCAACCGCTTGTTGCTGCTGCCGCAGCAACTCAGCTTGCTAGGCGCCTTGATGTCATAACAGCTCGGCCTGTTGAGCGCTCTGATCGCGGAGCGCGGCGAGACTCCCTCTCGCCTCGTTCAGTTTATGTTGAATGAACTGAGCGATGCTCGCGTGCTGCTCGTCGCGCGAGAGCGACAGCAACATGGCACCGACGGCGGCTTCGCCGACGGTGGAGGGCATGCGCTGAACAGCCTGCCACTCGAGATCACTCAAGTGGAGGAAGTTCTCACGCGCAGCGTGCCGACTCTGCGTGCCGGTGGTTTCCAACGCAGAGGGTTTCATAGTCGCTGGGCGGACTACGAAGTGCTACCAGGTGTAACGAGGCTGACCTCGTTACTTCACGTACACTGTTAGCAGTGTAGGAAGCGCGCATTTTGTGTTGCGGGGAAAATGGGAAACTGAGATTACGGTTTAGGAAAGCTAAAATAAAACCTACTCTTTGTGTATAAAACCTCGCAGGATCGGCCCGCGGAATCCTGCACCACTCAATCACGGATACCTAAAGTGATTGGTGAGAAACCGGGACGATATTGGGAATACCATCCAATCAGGAGTCGGCAACATTCCTATCGGACACGGAAGACATCGGTCCGAACATGTAACGGGTTATACCCCGTTACACAGCGGCTTCAGCGCCCCTCGACCGACCCGCAAGCGACTCCAAGAAGGTACGCTTGCCCGTGTCGATACTGTTTACAGTAGATAGCGCGCTTTAGTTCTGTGTGTGTGTGGACTGGTCTATATATATCGGGAGTGAGTTAATCAGAGCGCAACCGTTCTACAGATTCTGTCTGAAGGGCTTGGCCAGCTCCAAGGCCTGAAGGCACT
Source organism: Pythium scleroteichum (assembly GCA_023335855.1). NCBI lineage: Eukaryota > Oomycota > Peronosporomycetes > Pythiales > Pythiaceae > Pythium > Pythium scleroteichum. The sequence goes on along the minus strand of JAADVR010000488.1, from coordinate 19,122 downwards.
CCATATTCTGGGTGTGTCCCATTTGCGTTTGGCTATTTATAGCTATCGCATTATATATTGAGAGAGACCCCCCAGATTGCAACGAAGAGCGCAAGTGAAACCGTCAGAAGAAGAGACTGGAGGGGGAGCCACGCGCGGCAACTCTGGCACGCCGAGACCAACCTCCGGCGTTAGATCGCCAGCTTGAACGCACCGAAGGCATCACCTAGTGCGCCACTCCCGTCCAGCACCAACGTAGCAAGGATACCACAGAACCTGTGCAGCGGCCCGCGACCATCTTCCCGAGCCTTCACCCGCATGCAGCATCGAGGAAGAGTTGCCCAAGAGTCGCACTCCCCAAGAGCCGCGTCCCTTCGGAGCCACGCCGCCCGACAGCAACCAGCACACAGCATCACAGTTCCGTTAACGAGACAACGGGCATCTGTGTCACCCGCTGCGCCAAGTATGAAGAGCAAGTCCCCCCCGCCGCACATCACCAAAGGCCCGTGCGAAGCCGCCGCAACTCAAGGCGCTACTTGGAAGGAATGAACCCAGCAGTAGCGTTGGCGGCTCTAGCGCCGAGAACGCCGACCACAACGGCGGCAGTGCCGGCAACCTCACAGTGGCATGCAGCGTCCCAGATCCGTCCACGAGCACCGGGGTAGACAGCGCGAACAGCATCACGAGCTTGGGTAACAGTACAGCGGTAGCTGCTGAGAGATCGCGGCAGATCAGTTCTGGCGGCATCAGAGATGACGATGCTACAATGGAGGACGCGCCGAACGATCAATACGAATCCGAAGAGGCATAGGAACATGATCACTCCGAGGATGAATGGACACGACTAGAACAACAATTTGCAGCAGCAACGGTCATGATTACATTCGCGCTTACCAATCCGACTGTGTTCGTACCTGAATGCGGAAAGATGAGCATTCAAGATCTCGCAAGTAGCACTACGAGCGTGCTCAGTTCGAGAGGGGTTGACTTTGAGAGAGATGGCCTTCAGGTCGTCGGAGGCCGACTGGCAATCCTCATGGGTATCCAGCGCGACAAGACAGGAAGTTGTGTTGCGTACTGCGCAAGGGATACGTCAAGGTTCTTGGAGCCACTGTATGGATGTACCCTGCGTACACGGGCCGCTTGAGCTCCAACCTCTCACTGCAGGAACTGGAATACTCTAACACGATTAACTGTCGGCTGCTGGACTTCGCCAATTGCTTCGGCGCCTCGGAGCAATCGAAGGAATTGCAGTGTCACACGGCTGAGGGAACGTCCGAAAGACCAGATGGCATTCTATTGATTGCGTGACGACAGCCGTGACGGATCCAAACACTTGCGAAATCGCCTACACATTTCGTCTGTTCTTCCCGTCGGCCGACATGGCCAACGAAGTCTACGGCAGATTTCTCGCCCTGGACCCAGATTCTGTGCTTGACATTCGGCATGCAGGCACCGCCCGTCTCAAGCCGGTCATGAGGACTGAATGGGATCCCAGACGCAAGCAGTTCTACCGGCCCACAGACGAAGTGGAGCGGCAAAATGTTGCCGGACGACTCCACATCTTCGGCATCAAACCAGAACTCAAACCGTCGCAAGTGGAGGCTAAACTCCAACAACTTGGCTTCAAGAAGGTCCGACTATCAACACAGCGAGGGCGTGCTTCAGGAACGCTTGAGATGGCATACGAGGAAGACGCAGATCGACTCTTTGCTTCCTACGGGATTCACCAATTCACGTGCGTGTACGTTGGGAACGTCAAACTGTTCGTCAACACGCCAGCCGCGGACGGGAGTATGCGTTGCTTCAACTGTAACAAGGGTGGACATTTCAAGCGTAACTGCTCGCAGCTGAGATTATCCAGCACGCTGAGCCCATGCTGCGCCGACTGGTGGCGACCCTACTCCACGAAATGGCGTCGTCGATGCTAGTGTCGGTGCGCCAGGAACTATCGACTCTTCGACAGGATATTGAGCGTCAGTTCGCCACCGTAGACACGCGTATCTTCCATCAAGAATCAACGATTGCTGAGGTCCAGGAGTATATGGCTCGTGGTAATACGAGAGCCGAGCAGATGAACGAGGTGCTAAAAATGCTGGCGTCCCATCTTCTTCCGGATTTTCAAGGGGGAGCCGAAGCAGCGGAGCGGCGCCCCGCGAGTGACTCGCTATTCCCGATGGTCCCGGTTTTGGATTGTTTTGTTGGTAATCACGTGTGCACTCGCCGTATGTGCTGAGGTTGTGGCGGCAGATATTACGGAGGAGCAAACAGGCCTGACTGTGGACGGAGACGGATACACCTGGATCAACGACCAGCTCTCCCCCGATGATTCCAACAACTCCGAAGTCATCGAACGGACGCTAATACTCCACACGACTGACATCCCGCAGACTCCTCGCAGACGGCGTCGCCGACAACGAAGGACGTGGAAACCGGGGCTGGAGCGCGAGCAAGCTCTTCCTGTCGGGGGTGAACGCGACGTTCTGAACGAGATCCTCCGGCGGGAGCACTTTGTGGAACAGTTCATAGGCGACAGAGGCGACGAAAGTGACCATGTTGTTCCCTTGACGGTCCGAGTGGCGACAGCAAATATTAACGGCGGGTTCCTGAGACGTGTGGACGACGATATTACGCCATGGGCTATCGTTAACAAAATCGACTTTCTGCTACTCTCAGACGCGGGGATTGCGACGAAAGGATCTAGTGTCGTGTGGAGCTCCTCGGAAACTGGTGGGCGCGTGCACCAGCGTACATTCGGATCAGTGGCACACGCGCCGCAATTCTGCTACGTCACGACAGATGGTGCTCACGCTGGAAGCAGGAGGCAACGGGAGTGTCACCCACAGACAGATCGGTCGCAATTACGATTCGCCTTGGTCACCGGCGGGAATTTACCCTAGTAGCGACTTATTGCCCAGACAATCCGGCAGTAAACGTCGGCGCGACGCGCGCGGAACACGGCTGGCTCGAGGGTCAGGTCAATGTCGCCCACGCGTCGGGTAGGACCGTAGTTTTGGCCGGCGATTTCAACAACCACAGTCACGAGGAGCTGGACAGGCAAGGACCATCTCGTTGCAGACGGACGCGACACTGTAGCGAAGAATTTGCACTCTTGCTCACACGCATACGATTGATCTCTACATTCCGGGCGCGCCACCCGCAGACCCCGCGCTACACCTACGCGAACGGAGGAAGACGGTCTACCCTGGACGATGTGTATATTTCTGCAACTAATACGCATGATATCCTACGAAGTGGGATCTGGCTCGACTCGCTCAACCACGGCGATCACCCTACGCGGAAATTACGTTGCGAGAACCCGGTGGCATTATCCCCGATAGGCTGCAACATGTTGAGGATATTAAGGTGCTACGAGTTAGAGGCCGAACCTCGGAGGAACTTGAAGAATTCCGTGTCGAGCTGCAGCGCAGACTACAGGCCGGGGAGGCCTACATTGGGGACCCTCAGCAACCTGACCGTGAGGACTCTGTGGCAGTGCAAGCCTGGCTCGACAAGGCGATCCGGCAGCTCTACTCCATCATGTTCGGCACCGCAGAGGATCTATGGGGAGTAAAACGCCAATCGCAGCAGCGGATCAATATGGCCGTGTGCTGACGGCGCTCCGCCCGGTGCAACGGCCAGCTCAAAGTAGCGCGACGAGCCTGGTTGATGGCCACGGCTGCTGACGACATCGCCCGAATCGTTCACCGCGTGGAGTGGCCGAAATGGATTCTGTTCCCTGACCGAACCCCCGCTACAAGTCTACACGCTGAAGGTGCCCGACGCGTGTTGCAGTGGATTCAGTCAGCCATTCCTCTAGACGTACCAACAGGGCGAGCATGGGCTGAGACAGGATGGAGCCTATGGAAGAAAGTGCTGCGAACTCGGCGAGGCTGGCGAACGCACCAGAGGGCTGACAACCGCCGCGCGGATCGAGAATGCTGGATGAACAAGGGCGACATGCGCCAAGTCCTCCGCGCCACGTTTGGGTCAGGCCTGTTTCCAGTCAAAATACGGGGTACACTTGTGCCAACGGTTGATGGACTGGAGTACCAAGAGTCGCGAGAGGCAGTGACAGGTGCAACGCGTGGTCTCTTGGAGTCATGGATCCCTGCGGACGAGCGGACGACTGAGCCCGACCATCTTCATCAACTTACCGAGGAGAGTGAGGACACGCTGCCGCAGTTCGTGCGGGAATGGCTACTTGCAGACATCAAGGCTGGTGGCACTCGTCAGATTGCTTTCATGGGGACACGGTGAGAGGATGGGGTGCCTTTCGATACGGCGAAGCAAGGCAGCGCTCCGTCGATAAGATTGTGAGCAAGGGTGCCGCTGCTGGTTTTGGTGGCGTGCATCAGGAATTATGAGTCGCAGCTCCTGACCAGGTCAGACAGCGCGAGCGAGAGATATTTGCAACAATCATCGATACCGGTATCGTGCCGCAAGTCCTGAATCATCGTCAGATGGTATTCCTCCCGAAGTCGCCGACAGCTACGAGTGTGTAGGGACGGCAAGGGCTGCCTCCATGGCGACCTATTACGATGCAAAGTGCACTCGCAACCCGCCTCTTCACGGCTCTCAGTGGGTTCCTCGAAGAACGTGCACCGAACGGTGCGAGACAACATGATTTCCAGCGGGATCGTACTGTTCAGCACGCGTCCCTGGCTACATCCCTGCTTCTCGAGCGTGCACAGCGCAAGCGTGGACCATTATACCTCCTGAGCAAAGACTGTGAAAAGTGCTACGACCGTATCCCGCGATGGGTCATGACGTACATCTACAAGAGGCTTGGCGTTCCCGACGGGCTGTTATCGATCATCACCAGTTTCCTCTCAGCCGGGCGAATTGACGTGCGTACAGATTACGGCTGGGTTGACGGCGGGGCCCGCGAGTTTGGACTGGGACAGGGATCGGTGCTGTCTATTCGGCACATCGGGTACTATATGGACGTTCTCATCGAGAGACAGACTCAAGAACCTGGGGCTGTCAAGCCGGCCGCACCACAGCCAGCGCCACGCGGCCCCACCGATTACGACAATTGTTCTTGTCGACGACGTCGTTGACGTAGCGACCTCAGTGGAGGCAATTGCAGACAGAGCTGCGGTGTCGAACGTTTTTACCGGGGACAACGGGACAGGGGGCGTTTTTGGAGCCGCGAAATCCTTCCTGATGCGCTACGAGCCGGGAAAGACACATCCAACGCCAACTGTATCGCTCACCGATGGCAAGGGTCAGCCGAGGGAAGTCGCGTGCGTCAGCCCATACGACGGTTTCAAGCATCTGGGTATCATTCAAAGTACGGCGGCCACATGGAGTGGAACGCTGAGGCCAGTCTGGGAAAGGCTCAAACGCGATGCGATTTGCATGATCAAGTCTAAGCTCACGCTGCGAGAACTTCGATATATCATCAATTGTGTATGTCTGCCACGCCTGTCGTATCGAACCCAACTCAGCTCGGTGTTGAGAGTGGCGGCACAAATAGACACGCTCGTGAGACGGGTCGCACGGCGAACTCTACGTCTGCCCCTCGCGGCGCCGCGTGATATATATTACGGCAGCGCTACCGGCATCGGCCTCCGGAATTTCCGAGATGAGTGCCGCGCGGACAGAATGCAGGCAGCCGTGCAACTGATGAGTTCACCTCACGTACCAGCCTGCCATTTGCTGCTCGAGGCACTCGAAGACTATCAGTGCCTCGCCGGGCTGACTTATCATCCGTTCCATGAACCGTTGCTGCCGCCGCCATATCTTCGTGGATGAGCGATCGATACGGTCCGAGCAGCGGCCGCGCTGCGTATAAGTGTGGATATACCGTGGAACAACCCACCAGGAAGTAGTTCAACACGGCCGAACGACCGGTCCATTTGGCCTGAACTTCCGTACGGGCTCAAGCACCGTCTTTTGCACCTCAACGTCGTGAACAAGTTCGAGATCCGCTATGTGGGTGCCATCGCGGACACCAACGGGTCCATGCTTATGCCAAGTGCAGACCTAGCCCGCAGACACGGCTGGGGCAGGAAAATGCAACGTGGTTACGAGCGACTCCGCGACGAAGCCCAGGGTTACCTATGCTCTGCCGGCACGAACCGACTTGTCCATCCCGCCGGGCGAACACGCCAACGAACTGAACACCTTCACCTCACTCCAGTTGACATCCCAGTGGGAGGATTCTTCGTGGCTGCACAGGTGGAAGAGCTTGACGGCGACCTCGTATTGCGTGGACACGAGTCGGGACAACGAGTAGACGCATCCATCCGTACCAACCCGCTGGGCCTTGGGGCAGAGATCGCCGTCCAATGGTGCATGAACGGCGACCTGGCCAAGGTGTCTGGACTATCCGCCCGCGTGGTGATGGGACTGACGACGGGGGTCAGCCCATGGAGGATGATCAAGAATGCGTGGACATCTGTGTACCGGTCGACGTTACCCCCGCAGGACCCGCGCGGGACCCGATGCGACGCGTTATTATCTGGCAAGACACGGTGCTTCCGGCGCGCGGAATTAGGGGTGCTGCAGACAGGTCAATCATCGATGTGGCCTTCCGGCGCAGTCGAAGGAGGTTTCAGGAGATTCTTGAAACGGGTCGTATCACCGCAGAGAGGCGTGCATGCTATGGGTGCAACTGGCTCAGAGGCAGCACCATGTGTAGACGGTGTGAGAGCTGGCATCACCCGGAATGCCTGGACTGTCGACAGCGGCAAATCCCCCCAACAAGAAACGGCTGGGTGACGCGTGCGGGCCGGACTCGACAGGACCAGGGCTGCGGTGCAGGCGATGGCAGTGTGTACGCGGGTTGCCATACCGAACGCGCGGGGTTCGTGGGCTCTGGTCTCGACTGAAGCGACAGAGGTCGGCAGACTTGCAGTCCACTGGCAAGATATTACGTCAACTCGCTGTGAATGTTTTACCTAAATTGCTGGTCTCAAGGCATCCAATGACTCTGGCGAGCAGGTATGCGACAACCAAGCCGCAATCCGCGTGCTATCCACAGCCAGAGATATTGCCGAGGGCAGGCGACCTTCTCATGTACCACACAGCCACCCACACCGCGTTGAACTCCGCACAATGATTCAGTACATGCGTCGAGGGGGGAGCTTTTCGGCCATATGGACACGGTCTCACGAAGAGCACCTGAACACCGAGGATGCTGCTCTTGGGGCCAGACGAAGAGCGCTCGCAGCCGCGGACGCACTCGGCTCTCAAGCACACACCGGTGTCGAGGACGGCCACGGTGACGAGATCGTGTGGGACGGGCCACCATCGTCGACAGCAACCACCGATCAGTCCTCAGTAAACCAGCGCGATACATGACCCGCCAGGCAAACGCGATGAGACGAGACGACTGGATTCGTCGGCTGAGAGGCCAGCCTGACGACCGGCGTACTGTGACGGCAGACGTAACCGACACCTGCTCATTACTGGACTGGACGGGCAATCAACGGCGGTTTTATTGGAGAGCCATCGGTTCTATGCTGCACACAAACGCACAGAAACACAAGTTTGTGGCGGCGTAGAGCCCCGATTGTCGGATCTGCAGCAGAGCGGCAGACACCCAGGCCCATCGCTTCGGAATGTCAGACATCCTGTGCTCCAGCGTATCCGAACTAGCTGAGACCATCAGTTCGACCACCCACGCAGCATGCATCTCGCTCTGGGTGCCAGACCAAGTCCCGGATATGCTCATGAACATACCCTCCAACTCCAGCACCCCACCCAGTCCTGGTGGGCATCACCTGAAACAGTTCAAAACTTGTGGTCCCCAATAATGCAAGTACAGCTGGACGTGTGGATCCACTCTCTCCAACACGAGTTTCCTGTACGTGCAGAGAATAACCGCCAGTACGCGCACAAAATTCTCATCCGTGACGTCATCGCCGACCGGCGGTATCTCCAGGGGGACGACTGGTCCCCGCCCGTTTCCGACATGCAGTACAAGCATGCTCTCCTACCATAGCCGTGTTCCAGTACCACCCAGCTCGAGCGCGCGGGATCTGGGAGTTAGGCACCCTTGACAATCAACACCCGGTCCGCCCAGAATCGTTGTACGCCGCGGCCCCGCCGGAGCACCTCTTCAGATGGTGGGTGGACGGCATCTACAAACCTCACTCACACGCGTGGCGGACAGAATTCATAGGGCGGTACACGTCGGCTGCGGACCCAGACAGGGTGGTGTCGTATAGTGGGCTGAAAAACGAGCGCTTGGCGTACGTAGCTCGTTCAGATCTCCACCGACAACAAATAAGGTTGTCAGAGAATGAAAATGAGGTCCGGTGCTTTCGTAGCTAACCGGACGGCCGGATATCGCAAGATCTTCGAAGTGAAGCTCCGGAACTCTGACAAGACGCTTCAGCTAGACCCTCACGTGTCTAGAGGTAGCGAGGAACAAGGGGGGACGAGCTTGATGCCCATGGAGCGAATACAAAGACCTCTGAGCTGGATCGACCAGACCGATCACTTTCCCAGTCCACTGGCTGACCAGACCTATCACTTCGGGGGGACTTAGTGGGTTTCTTCAGGCGCTGGCTACTTGAACTTGGGCTTGTCGACGACGGGGAAGATTTTGTACTGACTGCCCAAGCGTGGGTGGTAACCACCACCCAAATACCGCTTGGGTTATTGGGTGAATTACACCCATCCTCCTATGCTACTGTTTTCTCTTCAATACTAGCTCCTACTCCTACTTCCTACTGATTCGAATGCATTTCTATCCTACTCCTACTGTTTTTATTGTGTTTTTCTTCTGTGAATCATCCGCTGCAGGCCAGACCGATCACTTCTTGACTCCGTGACTCGACCAGACCGATCACTCCGACAAAACTTGGCACACTTTACCTCAGCCGTCCCCTGTGCAGCTCCAGCATAAGCGGGAAGAGCAAACACCCACCGCTGCACGGTTCGACAACTGACGCTCCGGCGCATGCGCGCTTGGCTACCGATCTCGTCACGGGCGTACCCACTGCTCCTGCGTATGGGCGTTGCCGCTTGACCACGCGCGCCAGCTAGCGCCGCTGCGCGCTCGCGTGGGGGACTCAGTCTCCGGGATCCGCGTCCACGCCTGGTTCCAGATCTCTTGGGCTATTTGATTCTGCCGCTCCGCCTCACTCATGTTGTCCAGGTCTTGCACTTGCCGCGCGACTTGCTGCGCTGATCTTTCTGCGTCCTTGTACGCGTGCAGCACAGCTTCCGCGTCGACTTCTGCCCATTCGGCAACTCGATACTGGATCCCAAGGCGTCCCGCCAGCTTGATTACCCTACGCCAAGTCTCGTCCTGCGCGAATACCGGTTGACACGCCAGAATGAAGAGATAGTCTCGCGCCCGACTCATCGCCACCAACGATCGGGATGGGCAGTTCTTCATAAAACCCATTTGCAAGTACCGAGAGAACGAGGTGATCACAATGTCGGCTTCGCGCCCTTGACAAGAGTCGATGGTCGTCACTTCGACGCGCAGTTTGCCCTCCCACATGTTGCGGAGCTCGTCACACCAACTCCGCAGGCGTCTGACCTGATCATGGTACGGCGCGATCACCAATACCTCCTTCTTGGCTCCATATTCTCTGGACAAACGGCTCTTGATGGACGCCAGGAGATTCATGGCTAATGCAACTTCAATCACACTGTAGAGCTGCTCGTCTCTCTTGTCTTTTGGACGTCCACTTCTGGTCAGTGCGGCTTTCTCTGCTCCGATCCATACGACACGCTCGTCTCCGATCCTCGCTTCTGCGTCTGAATCGCGACACGCCGGAAGCACCAGGTCCTTTAGATAGTCTCTCTTTGAGATGACTCGCGCCTTGAGCGGGAACTCGTAGAAGGCCTGCATCAAGTTCGTGATTCTGGGCTCGCTCCAGAATACTAAGTCCACAGTGAGGCCAGGGAACTCCGTGTCTCCCCTCTGGGTTCGGTGGTGAGCAAAACTATGCATGATGGACCAAGACAGCTTATGTCGTCGATCGCCCCTCCGGTACTGATCTGCTATCCATTCATCCAGCACCGTATAACCACGGAGTTGGTGGTAATCACCAAAACAGACGGTCGTGTGAGTGCTTGGGCGTAGTGCCTGAATCAATGATGCTTCTGAAGTCTGTGCTCCTTCGTCGTTCACGAGCAGATGAATGTCGACATCTCGATGCTTCAACTTACCCATCTGGTAAGTCGTGCCCACCAGTACCCGCGACGCTTGAAGGCGTTGCTCTTCGAACTTTTCGAGTAGCCGGCGCACCTGGTCTCTGTCCTTCTTTCTGTATCGTTGCTCCAACCTCTTCCTTTCATCCGCCACTACTTCCGACAAATAGAATTCTCGAATTCGCTCATCTCTGGTTCACATCGCCCAAGGCGGCAGAGTTCACCCCGTTTCACGAGTCCTTCTTTGATGAGCCTGCACATATCTTCATTGATGGCTGCATTGGTTTCAGACACAATCGCGATTCGCTCCGTTTCATTGGCACTTCGATACGCGGCGATAGTGGCAGCCAAAGTCGTGGTCTTGCCGCATCCGTAAGGGCCTCGCACCAGAATAATACCGCGTTTTGTCAACACCTCCTTGACTACCGCGATCTGCGCAGGGTCCAGCTTCTGAGCCTGCCGCCACTTTTGCGTAGTGACTGCACGTTGACGTTCTTCCAAACTGCGTGGCACCCGTCTTCCATCTCTCGCTGCCAGATTCTTGAGAAGTGGTACTAAATCCGGCTTGAGATCCTCGATCGCAGAGATACGCTGCATGTAGTTTCGCAGGTTGACCCGCGGCACCCACACCATCTCTTTCTCAAGCTCTCTCGCTTGCTCTAGGCTGACCTTCGATAAGAAGAACCATCCATTCAGCTGGAGGAGCACCGCTTGTCCCAAAACTCTGTTCCGATGTCTGGACACGATGTCACCCACATCCCATGCATGGAGACCTTGTTCGTGGTCTCGCCCGTCTCTCGCCATCGGCCTCTTGAGAAACATAGTGGTCAGCGCTCCAAAGAATGGTTCCAGATGTCTGACCGACCCCTCGAGCTGCTCGCTCGGCCACGCTGTCGCCATCCTGTGGCCTTCACATATCCCGGCTATCTCCAAGTGGACCTTCTTCCCATCTTTAACAATTTCTGGCATGTTCTCAGGATTCGAACCGTATCTCATCTCGACGTACGTAGCGAGTGAGAGAGCCAAGCGGTAGTCAGCAACGTCCTTAAAACGGTCCAGGTACACTTCGATCTTGTCAAATAGCAGCCAGTGGCGGCAGGACCCATGGTGTTGGTACTTCGGGACCGTCATGTCGTAGTTCAGACAGCAGACCGGGTCGCGACAAGGGCCGTAGTTTCGTTCCCACATCTCCCTCAAAAACATCGCAGTCGTAGTGTCGCTGCATTGCAGAATAGCGCCCGCAAGCACCATCTCTCGAAGCTGGTTGGGCCCGATCTTTGGGCTAGTCATTCCTTTCACACGATATGGTTTATCTCGTCCGCCGGACGTACGTACCCGCGCTTCGTGGGCTTTGAAGAAGGGTTTGAGCTTAGACTCGTTGGACAGGGACCGGACCGCGACCTCGTGGTATGTCTGCGGACTAATCGGCACCATCCCACGATCCTCTGTTTCGTAAACGAGCCGAAACTTTTTCGCTTCCTCCCAGAATGCCTGGGTCTCTTCCTCGTCGTCCGAATCTTCAAGCGGTGTGGCGTACCCCATGTAATGGTCAGCGAGCAAATCCTCTGGATTATCCTCGCTGACGACTTTCGTCGGCGCCTTGTCCAGAAGTGCTCCTGCCGTCGGCGATGACTCGTCTGGTAGCTCTGCAGCAGTTCGGATCACTTCGCTCAGTGGAACACGGAGCGTCTTTTCTGCATTCGAAGCACCGAGCCCTCCAACTGCGCTATTCGCGTCCAGACCGATCACTTCAGCGCCTTTGGCGGTAGTCTGATTGACCAGACCTATCACTCCTTCGTCAACTGGAGTTTCTGGAGCGTCCTTGCTGCCAGCGTCCGCATCCAATACTAGCGTCATCCGTGCTACCCAAGCTTCATCTGATTCGGCCTCGTCGTCTGCTCCGGTTCCGATGTTATCTTGACTTCTACCTTCGGACTTCTCATCAGCGGCTGAGTTGACGGGCTCGAACTTCTCACCAGTAGCTGAGTCAGCGACTTCGATCACTGGAGTCTCATCACCCCCGGTCGTTCCCACTTCTACAAGGTCCGGTTCTGCTCGTCTTTCAACCGCGACCACTCTTCGGCACTATCAGCCTCGCTCTTGCCAGCAATCCAGACGGTTCTGTACAGTTTGCAGCGACCGGTGAATGGCAGCCCGTCTCGACTTCGTTCGTCGTCACGACTCTCTTGGGCACGACCAGCAACCTGACCCTTGGCAACGACTCAGTCACACTCGGTGGGCTACTCTCGTTCGCCGCTTCTGTTTCCTCACTCTCCACAGCTCCTCCGGCTGAGATGGGGCCACTTGCATCGTCACCCACACCCATCTCTACAACTTCAGCCGCACGCTGCTCTTCACACACTCCAGGTTCGTGCATCTCGGTGTCGTCATCTTGGCCTGGCTCCTCATCTTCCGCCGGCTCAAAAGAGCAGACAGACTCGTTACCGTCTCCATCTAAGCCCATCTCTCTTGAACTTGCGTCGCTTCCACCGTGGTCCGTCTCCACTCTACACGGTCCCCCTGGCGCTTGAGCTTCTCCTGTCATCAGACCGATCACTTCGTCCACCGTTTGCTGTACCAGACCGATCACTTCAGATTCCACATCAGCGACCGTATCAACTGTAGGCAAAGTTGGGCCTTGGGTTCGGTATTCCGGTGTTGGCGTCGGCGATAAAACGGCGGCCATAACTCCCATACTCTCACCCCGAGCGATCCACAGGTTGTCGAGGTTCCTCCTCGAGGTCGTCGCGTGTATGTGGACCAGCATCTGGGGATAGAGAACCTTCGGCTTGTTGTCTTGAGCTCATCTCCGAGGGCAAAGACGCGAACGGCACTTCCGTTCCACTGGCTTCTAAAACTGCGGCCTGGCTGCGAGTGATTCTGCGACCTGAAAGCGCCGCATCGCGCAGGTTCGCGGCCTCCCGACGCCGGTATTTCTGAGTCGCTGTCGCTAACATCAGGATCTTGTTCATTCGGGCTCCGGGGTGACTTACAGCCCTTGCTCAGTGCCTTCCATCTGGAAGTGATGAAGTCCTCTGAGGCGCCCAATTTAACGGCTAGCCGCCGAACCGCTGCATCCCTGCGCCCCCCTCAGACTCTTAATCGCGTCCTTCACTTGTCGCTCCTGCTTGACTGGCCATTTCGGAACGGCCCGATGTATGGCATGGCCTGTCTGCAGTTGCTGCGCTCAGCGCTGAATCGCAATCGTGGTGCGTGGGGCGAGCCGGCCCCCATCTTCATCTCGCAACTTCAACAGCTTCTTCTGGAGTGCGGTGGGATCTAGCGCACCCCGTTCCATGGCCTGCTGGAGAACTTGGTCCTCTGCCGACGTCCAATGGCGTCTGGTGGTGGTAGTAGTCGGAGCTACATCGTCGCTTGGCGGCGTAATTCCCACTCTTGCACATCTTGGCGAAGTGAGCATAGCTCTCTTCGACGCTACGGCCGTCTTCTTGCCTTCTTCGTGGATGGAACGCCATAGCACTAGCTCGACCTCTGTCCAACGAGGCTGTTGAGCGTCCTCTTGATCAGCGCGTTGTCGTTTGGCCTCCGCCTTCGCTGCGCTGGCAAAACTCTGCTGACGCGACGGTCGCTCTTCAGTGTCACTGTCTCGGTCTTCACCAGTCGCGGGTTCCCCCCTGCGCTTTCTCTTGCCCGTCGCAACCATTCGCACACGTGCAGCGTCCGTTCACCACCGTCCTGAGTTGGCTCACTCCCCGGCTTGTTTCTTCCGAAGACCGACCAGTCCCGTTGATGCTTCTGGACTCGCAATCACTCCTGCTGCTTCGTCGGTGATCGGTGATTTCGAAGTTTAGCCAGACCTATTACCTGGTCCGTCGGGCGCCTCGCCAGACCTTTCACTTCGGCAATGAGCTCCCTGGTTGCCAGATGTCGCAGTTTCTGTTGTCACCCATCGCGGTACACACGTTGGTACCGAATGGCTACCTCCACCAGCCTGGTGGGAAAGTCGCACCTCAGCGTCAACACTTCTTCACTTGAACTGACTGGTTACGCGACACATCCCCATCACATCACCAGATGGAGTACACTCGTTGGCACCGAGTAGCTGGCACCACCAGCCTGGTGGCAAAGGCCCACTTCCGCATCAACAATCCTCCACCCGAACTAGTCGGTTACGCCTCACATCCCCACTGTGTCACACGATCCCTTGGACAGACTGAAGGTCACCGAGGTGGCACGCCGGAACGCAGGCGCTGGAGCACCGATGCAAGGCTTCCTCGTCTGCTTGCAGTATCGCTATCGCGCCTGTTGGGTGTTCCAGTGTGGAACCACCGAACGTGCTTCCTGGCTGCGATTCTCCATCGACATCTCGTCGCGCGAAGTTCCCTGTGCACCGTCATTGAAACACTTCTCGTTGGCCCAGCCCATCCGGTTGTCACACCAACTGTCACGTCAACTGTCGCATCTCCACGAAGCCAGACCGATCACTTCACCACACTTATCCTTGACCTGAACAATCACTTCGCTGCGACAGGGGTGCCTGTCCATTCTCTCGCACGAAATCGATCACACTGACTGTCGAGTTGCTTCAAACACTCGGATGCGGTGCTCTGGCAGATGTCCGGCGGCACTCACGAAGCCTTCAACAGTGATCATCATGCGCCGACCGCAACCTCTCACATCATGTGCATGCTGCCGGCGTAACATCATCCCCGCTTCACCGTATGTCCCGACTTGCTCACACACACCGATGGCCCATCCACCAGAGATCCAGCGTCTTCCTCATCACACACCTTCGCTTCAGCACTACATGGAGGTCAACCCGCGCTGGCCCTGCGATCCGACTGCGACCGATCCGACTGCGACTACTCGCGCAACGGCTACATCCCCATCGCTCCTCTCTGCCTGCTGCTCACTTGTTCCGAGACGTTCGCCTTTCGGCACCCGCGGTATCCCACGCTTCGAGCTCGACGCTGGCCGCCGACTCTTCACGACATCATCCGGTGCCGCTAAAGGACAGCGGCCACAGCTGGCATGTTCAATCGCATAATCGACCCTGCTGTACCGGTTATCGTGCCCCTTCCGTCGATCCTCATACCATCAAACTCGCGAATGCCATCGCCCCAATGACTCAAGCGAATACTTTGAGATTGGTCGATCTTTTCTGATTCACATTTTTTATCTTCAATGTACGTCACACTTCAACTCTCCTTCTTCGTCATTTCACCGTTCCATTTCGAGTCACAACCACGTAACACATCAACCATTCACGAGGCACCGTCTAGGAACTTGTTCTTCCATTGCGTTGATATTTGAATAGCAAATAATGCGTGTTGATCAAATCGCAATACAACTTCTCACGACTTCTTGTGCAGCCAACTTGGGCCCCCGCCTCAATCACTGCGGCCAACTCGGGCCCCCAGGATCCGTTTTCGTCGCCAGAACCAACTTTGCTTAAACAATCTCTTCTCAGAGGGGAAATTGCACGCCTCCGAGCACTTTGTCACTTCATCCTTCCGCTACACTTCTTCAACCTTCGTTCCACTCCTTCCGCACCCCCAACCACTCAAAGAACCTGAACGCTTCAGCAACTACTCTTCTTCGCCTTCGCCTCCAGAAGACTCATCGCTCAATTCCTCATCCTCTTCGTGGGCTGTTTGAGCGGCTTCTCGCCGATTCTCCCATGCCTTCCGAGCATCATACTCATAAAGTAGCGCGTCGCACGACAAGTTCTCTTCTGGTTCCCACTGAGGCTCCTCCCATCCGACCCACTTGATGAGGTATTCTTTCTGGCGTCGTCCATTTCGCGTTCGCTTCTTGTATCTGCAATCGAGGACTCGCTCAACTTCGTATTCACCGTCAGCTCCTTCCTCATACCACGAATCTTCAGGCAACAGTTCTTCATCGAGCCCCAAGGAATCAGAGACTGCGACACGTTCGCGGGCGTCGCATCCGAGAAACAAACGGCTTTAATTTCGAGATGTGAACCAGCGGCAGCACTTGGCTCTCCTTGCGATCGATCTTGAGACGGTACACGACTTCATTTACCCGTTCCTCAACCTGATACGGCCCGTGCCAAAGGTGCGACAGCTTCTTTGAGTGGCCCTCTTTCACCAGAGCGTGATACAACCACACCAGCTCGCCTGGCTGGTACTCCGTTCGAACAGTCGCAGATCTCGAATTTTGGACCCGCTGATTGTGAGCACGAGTGTGTTCCTCCATCAATTTCTGTTGGATAAATTCAGCGTGCGCCATAGCACGCTCGTGCTGTTTGACAATCTTCTGCCGCCACTCTCAAGGGCATCTCGTTCTTTCACCGATCCGCCTTTCGGAGGAATGACAGCTTCGAGTTGTGTCCGTGCGTTCCAGCCATGGACAAGATAAAAACTAGTCTGGTTGAACCGCAGATTGACCGATGTGTTGAGGGCGAGCTCGAGTTGCTGCACGTACTCGTCCCAATCCTTCTGCTCAGCATCAGAGATGTAGCACTTGATAGCCCGCACAACTGTCTGGATCGATCGCTCTTGTTTTCCGTTCGCCTGCGGCCGATAGGCTAGCGTCGGTCGCTGCTTCTGCTTTATCATCTTGTTGAACCGGCGGAAAACAGAACTCATGAACCGAGGGTCTCTGTCATGTCGGATCATTTCTTGTGCGCCGAACCGTCGGAAGACTCCACTCAAATACGCTTCAGCTACCGACTGCGCCGAGGTATCCGCCATCGGAATCAACACCACGTAGCCCGTTTCCCTCCACGCAGAAGGGGCTTCAAAGATTTATCGGCAGCTTGATCTACTACCACCGATTCATTGAGAATTTTGCGACTTATGCTGCAGCGCTGTACGAGGTTACCGACCTGAAGATGAAAGATGGAACTCTGCTGGAGCATGCGAGAACGGCGTTCGACTTGTTGGAGAAGAAGTTGTGCGATGCGCCATTGCTGCGCCATGTAGATCGGACTCGAGAACTGGTCGTGATATTACACACGAACGCATGGGCGTTCGGCGCTTCGGTGTGCCAAGAGCATGATGGTATTCTGTTCCCCGTACGCTTTGTGAGCAAGGTGTTCAAGGATGCTGAGACGAGATACACTCCTGCAGAACAAGAGGTGTTAGCGTTACTCAAGACCCTGCACTCAGCAAGCCATTACCTGCTCGGCCAGCATGTCACGGTATATGCCCGATATCCGATATTCGACGATGAAGTGGGTGTTCACGTCCAAGAGCCTGACCGGGAGAACGATTCAGTGGGCGGCGATGCTTTCGCCATGGTCGTTGACAATTGTTCGGAGTGATGAAACTCCGGCGGGGCTCATGGCTATACTCGCAGCATCATTAGCCCCCCCCAGAAAAGGTCGACGAGGTGCTCGAGGATATCGCCCCAATGAAGACGCTGAAAGACGTACCGATTATTCGACCAGTCCCGGAGTTGCAACGGCATACCAGTGGGCACGTACTGACGTTCGATGGTGCAGTGAAGCTGAAGGATGAGAAGGTTGGATCGTTCGGAATGGTTCTGTGGGAGCTCCGGAGTTGGAAGGTCATAGCAGCTGAGTATGATGTTGAAGACGGCCTCACGGTTAATGACAGCGAGTACCGTGATCGTGTGTGGTGATTCTCGACTGGTGATCGGACAGGTGATTGGAGACTTGAGGTGTAACCAGCCATCTCTGCTAGTGTGGCTCAATCGGGTAACGGAGATCCTGCTGTCGTTCAAGCTCGTCAGCCTGGTACACGTGGCCCGGAAGAATAATCAGGCGGCGGACCTACTCACCCGGAGAGCGATGGCATCACGGGGAAGTGGGGCCGCGGATGACGAGACCGGTCAGCGCGACCTTCAGCTTCTCAATAAGCTTCTGGAGCTCTTGTACCGGAGCAGCGAGGAATGTGAACGCTTCCCTGAAGAGGCCGCTCCAAACCGGAGCGAGGCCCATCGTGAAGGAGCCGAGAATCGTGGAAGACTGGGGACGACTGCCGAAGAAGGAAGCGAGTCGGGAATCAGGCAAGATGGAGTGATCGGTCTGGGCCAAATGTCGGTAGGAGAAGTGATCAGTCTGGCGGAATCAGAAGCAGGAGAAGTCTCAGCGGAGCCCAAGGACAAAGACCAAGAGGGTAATGTCTCACCGACTGTGTTCACGGTTCGGAAGAGGAGGTGGAAGGCTGAAACGAAGAAGCGACGTGAAGGTGCGAAGAAGTCAATGCGGGGAGAAGCAAAATCACCTACGGATGAAAAATGGACGCCGTTACATGTGGGTGAGGAGACGCTGTCGGAAGCGCAATTGGAACGGTTCAGAGGGATAGCAGCTGCGCAAGCACGTAATGAGTGGTGCGGGCAGGTGATGGCGTATCTCGCGGGGGATGACGATGACATCCCATCATCTACGGCGCTGAAGCGCGTGGCGAAGATTGCCCAGTTATATGTGCTGGATGCCGCTGGTGCTCTTTACTACTGTCCGGATGGGAGACGGGGAAGTCATTGGACATGCGACTTGTGGTTCCTGATGTGTTGCAGAAGGATGTACTATGTGCTTATCACGAAGAACTGGGTGGAGGAGCCCATCAAGGCGTCTTGGAGGTGTTCGCACGGCTACGTCGACCATATTACTGGTGGGGCATGTACGCGGATGCCGAATGGTATGTCGCCTCATGCGAAGACTGGGCAACGGGAAAAGGCAAGCCTCGGTACAAAGGTCGCTCGACTGGAAATGTTACTGCCACACGTCCATTCCAAGTGGTTGCTATGGATTTCGCGATTCCTCTGCCGAAGACGTACAACGGTAATGAAGCGATCTTGTGCTGCATTTGCTTGTTCACGGCATCTCCAAGATCGATTGTAAGTTCCTTGGCGCACTTCTCAGGCCTTCTCTTGAAATCGAGTGGCTCAAAAACTCAACGGAATGTTTGCCACATGATCGCTTCGAAGTCGTCCAGGAGGTCGTCTATCAATGGCATCGCGTATACCATCAGCTTGGTCAATCCGTTCACCATTCGATAGTCGATACACAAGCGAATATCCTTCCCGTTCTTTTTAAGAACGATCACAATCGGAGACGCCCAGGGTGAACTC
>JAADVR010000487.1:0-26195 GCA_023335855.1 Pythium scleroteichum | reverse complement strand
GTCGAGATGAGATCATGTAGACTGGCTTTGAGTCGGTGTATCTTCTGTTTGACACTCTCTTTTTTCTTTTGTCTGGATTCTTTGACAGAGTCAGTGATGACTTTGACCACGTGAGCTTTGGCCAGTTCTCATCGGACGAGGCATTCAAGCTGCGGTAGCCCTAGAGTAGACTGTGATTGGAGATACGCAGACACACGCTCATGAACATTTTGAGCCGCGTAAGATGGTGGAGGATAAAGTCGCGGGGTCGATTTAACGAGGGTGCGGTGTTCTGGGTTCGAGAATTTAAGCAAAATGCCACGATGATCGGCGCTGGCGCAACCCAGTATGGGAGTGATTTTCGTGCACCATCTCAGAGAGGCAGACGACACATAGAATCTGTCAAGTCGATGTCGCCTGACATGAGATCCAAAGCCAGTGATGCGACCTGGCCAGGTGTTCCGAACGACACGTTGCCGCGTACATCCACCAGCAGATTTTGAAGTCGGCTGGAACAGGCGCCACCCTGCTGTCATCAGGGCGGAGAAACTGCGGCTCCCATATACTCGCGTGCTGGACAACACTATTTAACGTCGGGAGATGCTGGGAGTGGGCGTGCGCGACGACGCTCGTAGTCGCGAGAAGCCAACAAATCGATTTGGTCATGCTTGCTGTTGCCGTTGGGCAAGTTCGAAAATGCCAGTAGGGAAGAGCGAAGAATGCCCGCCAGCATCGCGTTTCGGGTGGTGAAATCGTACAGTCAAAGCGCCATCATTCCGCAAAGCGGGCTTGCGGAATGAACGCGGTGCGATCTTACCAGACAGTACAGTGAGGACAAATCTCAGTTGGTGATGGGACAGTAGTACTTGAAGAAGAAATGTTGGCTTGTACACACATTCAGATCTCACTTCAAGTGGGCAAGCGCGTACTGTACACTAAGGCGGTCTCCGTGGCATTCGACAACAGTTGCGTTGAGCCATCTCACTAGACGACTGTTCTTCCCACGCTTGGTAGACGCCTGCACTTGGGCCCAATCGGCGCTGTCCTTAAAGTCGCTCACGAACCACTCGAGCACGGCCTGCCGGCCACGGCGTGCTGCAGCGCTGGCGAGAAGTGAAAAATCCCACTCCTCAGTCCTGTTCTCGAACAGCCACCGAAGCAAATCGGTGCGGCCAGTGCCTGCCGCAGCCACGGCGGCCTCTGTATGGCTGCATTCGTCCAGATGCCATTCGAGCAGATCACGAACAAGTGGTCCGTCACCTGCTTCGACTGCGTGGACGACAAGCGAGCGTCCGCTTTCGTACTCGGCTCGTGGGAGACAAGTTCCAGAGTAGACAGGTGACTGCGATGGGTGCTCGCGCATCCAACACAGCGAGTCCTTCGCCGCAATAGGTTGATTGGATGTCCGCTCAACGTCGCCTGTTCGCTCAAAGGCTTCGTAGTGGAACGGACGCTGGATCAGCCCTCGCCTCACACACTTGACACACACGTTGTCTCGGTTCTTGAAGAGCCACTCGAGGATCTCGACGGAAGCGCCTCGGGCGGATCTGATAGGGTCGGGGTCGGATATTGGATCAGATGGAACACTGTTATAACGAGGGAGGTCGCCCTACCGGAGTAGAACATTGCCTGCCGACGGCCAGATCCTAGAATCCTTTTTGCGAGCGCAGCGAGCTGCGAGCGAAGCGAGCTGTCCTCTCCGACCCATTGTCCGACCCTGACCCCTATCAGACCCGAATAATAATAGGTTACCGATCTCGGCAATGTGCTATTCACGTAGGGCGACCTACCTCGTTATAACTGTGTTCCATCTGATCCAATATCCGACCCCGACCCTATCAGATCCGCCCGAGGCGCTTCCACCAACTCCGGCTCACCGAGCGAGAAGCCTCTCTCGATGAGATACCTGAGGACAGGTTCGTTGCTTGGTGGTCCCCATCCGATGATCGACTTCATCGGACTGTTCTCTTCAGTGAGCTGCCCTCGCTCGTCGAGCCACATGATAAATCCCAGACTGCTGAGCCAGCAACCGCCAGGGCGTTTGGGCAGGAATTCAGCGTCGACGTCGAGCAGCCACGGGATCAGACGGTCGGCGTCTCGAATTGCGGAGTACGGGAGAGCAGCACGGCAACAGGATTTGCACAAGTTCTCAACGCCGGGCAGGCAGCAGCGGCGGTCGCAGCGGTTGGCGATGACCCGCTGAACGGTCTCCGGCGTTCCGAACTCGAAGGCAGTCGCCAGTGACTGCACGTCGAGCGGTTCCGGATGCAAATTGTGGATTTGCTGGACCATCAAGAGGACGTCCTTTTCGATTGCGATCTTCATCGCTCGTGCGAGCCAGTGGCGGTAGAGGCTCTTGAGGGTTTGTGGGTCGTTCTTCACTCGCTGTGCGACACGTTGAAAGAGACGCCCCGAGCCGGAGGCCGCGGCTTTGTCGAGAGAAGCAAGGCGAGACACATCGAGCAAGGCTGTGAACAGATCTGCGACGTGTGCGAGTCCGACTAGTCGTGGCTCGGCGCGCAGGACACCGAGCTGCACGAGTGCGAGCGACGACGTAGACGAACGGGAAGGTGCCGATAGCATTGAAAGCAGGGCCGAGGACCAACACTTGGTCCTGTTGGTAATTCACAATCTGAACCAAATGCAGCGATGCGGACAGTTCTGAACCCAACAACTCTCGTTGGGTTCAAAACGTCACAGAGGATGCTCCGGCCTGGACGAGTGCCGAACTGTCCAATAAGCACATCACTACTAGTAGTTTGAAGTCGAGAGAGTCAGCTTGGGTTCACCCTCCTGCGTCGCCTTGGGTTCGCGTCGATCTCTGCACCAACAAACCAGAGCTGATATTGTAGCCTCCACTGTATCTCGTTCTCAGCTATTCTGTCTTAAAACTAAAACTCGTCGGTGGCACGAAGACCAAATGCAATCACCACCATCGCGTCCGTCTACGTCGTCGCTCGCACTCGTGCAGCTCGGTGTCCTGCGCGCCGAGCCACGACTAGTGGACTCGCACACGTCGCAGATCTGTTCACAGCCTTGCTCGATGTGTCTCCCCTCTTCTCTCTCGGCAAAGCCGCGGCCTCCGGCTCGGGGCGTCTCTTTCAACACGTCGCAGAGCGAGTGAAGAACGACCCACTAACCTCCAAGAGCCTCTATCGCCACTGGCTCGCACGCACGATGAAGATCGCGATCGACAAAGACGACCTCTCGATGGTCCAGCACGTCCACAATTTGCATCCGGAACCGCTCGACGTGCCGTCACTTGCGACTGCCATCGAGTTCGGAACGCTGGAGACCGTTCAGTGGGTCATCGCCAACCGCCACGACCGTCGCTGCTGCCTGCCCGGCATCGAGAGCCTCTGCAGGTCCTGCTTCCTCTCCTCTCTTCCGAAGATCCACATGCGAGATGCCGACCGTGTGCTTCCGTGGGTACTTGGCGCCGACGCCAAGTTCCAAGTCAAGGACATCGAGCGCCGATATCAAAGTCTTGGGCTGGTAAGGTGGCTGGACGAGCGCGTGCAGCTAACCGAGTCCAACGCGCAGGAATTGATTCTAACGATCGCTTCGCGTGGTCCGCCCACAAGCGAGCCCGTCCTGTGGTATCTCATCGACAGAGGCTTCTCAGTGTGCGAAGATTTCTTGGTCAGTGCCATGGCGGCTGGAAGCGCGAATCCAGCGCTCGAATCCGTCTTGGACGTTGTGATAAACAGCCGTCTCTGCGACTCGTTCCGAGACAAGTTCGTGTTCGCACCGATCCGACCCGGTGGCATCAAGGTGCTTCAGTGGGATTCCGAGTACATGGAGACGGCCCCACCGTCCTGGCGCGGCACGTTGACTGAGAACTTGAGGGCTCACGCTGGCAGCCACGGCCATGTCGACCTGGTCAAGTGGCTCTGCTCCACGACGGACGTGAAGCTCACGGCGAAGCCGATCTTGCTTCCTGTAAGTGACGACAATGCCCTGGCGACGTACCAGCTCATGCGGCAAGCCGGCGTACGCATGGACATCGATCGGCTGACAGAAGAGGTCGTGAGAGAGGGCCGACTCCGAGTCGCTCGATGGTTGTGGGACCAGAGAACCAACGAGCCTCCTTCGTATCCATACTACATGGCCTTGGCGGCTGTGCATGGTCAGTTGCATGTGATGCGATGGCTCCACGAGAAACACACGGATCGCTGCGGCGATCGTGCAATGTATCTTGCGGCTCAGAACGGCCACCTCGAGGTCGTCCAGTGGCTCCACGACAACACCCGTGAGGGTTGCGCAGAGGAGGCACTCCAGGAAGCCGCGTACTACGGCCATTTCGACGTCGTCAAGTGGCTCGCGACGAACCGCCGCGAGGGTGACACGCTGGAGGCCATGGCGTGTGCCGCACGCAGTCGGTGGCCATGTCGAGATTCTCGACTGGCTCTTCGAGAACCGCGACTACGTGTGTGTCAATTGTCTGCGGAAGAGTGTGATCCAGCGTCCGTTTCAATTCTCGTATCACGAACGAGAGCTGAACCGACCGATCACCGTGCGGGACTCGCTGCTGTGGATGCGTGAGCACGAACTCCAGTCGCCTCACTGCACTGGAGCGTGTCTCCGAGAGCACAACCAACGCGGAAAGCCCCTCGTGGTCCAAGCCGTCGAGGCGGGCGACGCGCCGCTGCTTCACGATCTCATCGAGTGGCATTCCAACGAGTGCAGTCGCCGCGAGGCGGCGGAGACAGCCGCGGAGTATGGTCGGCTGAGTCTACTGCAGTGGCTTTACGAGATGCGGACAGAGGAGTGGGATTTCACAGCGCTGGCTAGTGCCGCAGCATGGAGACGCCGACTCTCTGTCGTCGAGTGGCTCCACCGCGCCTTCAGCGACCGCGTCGACTGGGTCCACGTGCGAGCCACAGCCAAGAACGGCAAACACAATCGTCTCGTCAAGTGGCTGGACGCGAACGTAGAGAATCTAAGTGGAAATTAGAAGAGATGTCCGGGTTCTTTGAAGCACCTTGCAATAGGAACCAGAGCGGGGCTCACTGGCCCAACTAAAGACCGAAGCCATCTCTGTGGTTGGCTGTTGATCCGTAAGCGGAACGGCTGGTTCCACGCGATCTTGTCCCACAGGAAAACCCATCAAAGCAGCTGATGGCTGTTAGTAACGACACTGATCAACAGGAGTAATAGTTCCCGACCCGATCGCGCCAAACTTCAAGCTGGTTCAAACGTCTCTAAAGAACTCACCAAGCCACGCGGCGAGGTGCCGTCGCCCGTGTGTACGCGCAAATCGTCTCACTCGATCCCAGTCCACATCCTCTGCATACGTGGCGTGAACCCATTCAACAATAGCCGATTGCCCTCTCACAGTCGCACGCTTGACGACAGTTTGAAGATCGCAGCTGAGTCGATCGCCGTAGGTGTGCAGTAGCCACTGAAGAAGCGACAAGCGGCCGAACCCGGTGGAGGCTTCCACGATTCGTCCGAAATCACACTGGTCTGCACGCCATTGAAGGAGATCGCGAAGAAGTGGCAGGTCACCCGCCTCGACCACAGACATGGCGAGCGACCCGGTCGGCTCTTGGGCGGATACACAACGTCCTTGACACTCAGGCGCCTGCTTCGCACTGTTCTCTCGCATGCACAGCAGCGAGTCTCGCAGCGCGTCGTCACGAAAGCATCCGCTGTGAAGTAGTTCACGAACCGCACATGGGACGCACGCATCCTCGCAGTTTCTCGTGATCCACAGAACAACTTCAACGTGGCCGTGAAGAGCAGCGACTGCCGTCGCCTTTGGTGGGTTTCCCTCTGAACGGTTTCGTAGGAGCCACTGCACGATATCAAGATGGCCATTACCCGCAGCTCCAAGCAGCGCGTCCTCTGTGCAGCCTTCCATACGGGTCGTGTGAACTTCTCGAAATCGTCCAGTGGCTTCACAGTGTGAAGCCACTGGACGATTTCGAGATGGCCATTTACAGCCGCGCTATCCATGGCAACAGTGGAGCAGCCCTCCGTTTGGTTCGCGTGGAGCCACCGGAGAACCTCGAGATGTCCATTCCGCGCCACCACGTTCATTGCGTACGCTGTGCAGCCCTCCGTCCGGTTGGCGTGAAGCCATTCCACTAACTCGAGATAGCCGTTCTCAGCCGCCACGTCCATTGCACGCTCCGTGCACAGTCCGATCTCGTTCTCGTGCAGCCACTGTACCACACTGAGATATCCACCCTTGGACGCGAAGTCCATATAATACCCTGAGAAGGACTCGCGGCCAGCCACTTGACGACTTCCAACTGCCCGTTGCATGCTGCCACGGACGCGAGTACATTTGAATCGAGCTGGACGTCGTCGTCGTGGATTCGCTGGTAGATCTGAATGGCTTCGGCCTCGGTGGCACCATCGTAAACCGGGCAGCTGGGCACCACAGTCTCAAACGAGCCACTCTACCAAGTCGACATGGCCATGGTGTGCGCCATTGGCAGTCAAGTCGGTGTACACCGTCGAGCTCCTCGACGTCAGAGTCGACTTCAATACCTCGAGATCCCACTGGAGAACTTTCGCGCCGCCTGCTTGAATGGGAGCGTACACGAACTTGTCTCGAAAGGAATCGCAGAGATGGCTCTCCGCCACGATCGGCTCCATCGTGCTTTCGTTAGTACATCAAGAAAAGTCGTACCCCCATCCACTGAGAAGCCGTTGTCCAAGAGGTATTGAAGAATAGGTGCGCTTTCCGCTGGGCCATGCTCGATGAGATCGAGGACGAGATGATGGGCTGCCATCGCTCGGAGCAGTCTTTCTTCGTGGACCCAGCGGAGCAGACTCAGTCTCGCTCGCAACAGAGGGAGAAGCGATCGTGACCTCGCCGCCTTCCGCACTTCGATTGGTCGATCAGCGCAGAACAACCACGGGATCACACGATCGGCGTCGTACATGCCGATCACGGGGATTTGAACCAAGCACGGTCTGTACAGGTTCTCAACGCCACGCGGGCAGCACCGACAATCACAGCGATGCTCAATCACCCGCTCAACCATCTCCAGCGACCCAAACGCCAGCGCGGCGTCGAGTGATCGCTCGTCCAGCGGATCCGGATGCCAGTCATGGATCCGTTGAACCATAGCGAGGTCGTCCTTCTCGATCGCTGCCTTCATTGCTCGTGCGAGCCAGTGGCGGTAGAGACTGACAGGAACCTCCGGGTTGCTCTTCACACGCTCTGCAACGCGCTCAAAGAGATGCAAAGAACCTGAACCCGCTGCTTTGTCCAGGGTATAACGGAGAGAGCCATCGAGCAGTGCCGTCAAGAGATCTGCGACGTGTGCGAGGCTTGTGAGTCGTGGCTCGGCGCGCAAGACGCCGAACTGCACAAGCGCAAGCATCGACGGAATACGAGAAAGGTGAGAAGGCCGGTGGTGTGCTTGTGAGTTCTCGCCGCTGAGTGAGATTTCCAGGAGTAAACTGAGAACGGGGCAGTCGTCTTTGTCAACCCAACAGCAGCCTTGGGTACACCCGTGGGGCTGTTCCAACTGAGCGCCTCCACCCCAGCCGCCATGTTGTACAGCAACGCGGAGACACACCGGCACGAACACCCTGGCCGCGACGCCAATGTTCGATCAGTCCATCGTTCGCATGACAAATTGCGTGTGCTTCGATTTTCGAAGCCACTAAACTCGAAACAAGCCAGCGGCTCCTCTGCTTCCGGTACGAAGATCACGCTCGAGCTTCAGCATGTCTGGCCACTCTGATACTTCAGATGGAAATTGCAGCTGTGAATCTCGATCGGCTTCAGTCTTCACGTCTCGCCGAAGATCGGACTGAACGAGTCAAGTCGCTTGGCGAGATCTTGGCCGCCGTGAGGCTGTATCCACGGCTCGCCTGGGAATGCACTGGTCTTTGTGCCATTCGAAGAGATCACGAAGACGCGCTCAATCGCCTGTGTTGACCGTCGAGACAGCCAGTGGCGAGATCAATTCTGGTTCGAGTGCATGGCACTCACGCGGCATTGCTCTCTCGCATGCATGCACAGCAGCGAGACACACACACACCGTCTACACAGGAGAATTACGTTTGGAGTCAATAGCGACGTGTACACTTGACACACACATCTTGGCAGTTGCGAGTGGACCACGTGAGATTTTTGACGTGACCGAAAGCAGCAGCCTCGCTCATCGCCTTTGTTTGGGTTACCCTGGCTGTGATTCGAAACCAGCCATCGCACAACGTCGAGGTGACCATTAGACGCGGCTGCAGTCGGTGAGATCTCCGTGTCACCCTCAGCGCGGTTGGTGTGGAGCCACTCGACTACGTTCAGGAATCCGACCGTTTCCGTGGCATCACTTAGGCACCTTAACTCAGGTGGATATCTTTTCCATACAAATACCATACGGTCACTGATGGCCTTCGTGATGACCGCAGTTCTCAAGTACCGCAGTTCTCCAAGAGCGGCCCGCTGGCGGTGGGTTTTTGTCGAAAATACTAGTCTAACACGAATTTTCGACGTTTCCGACGGCTGACATCGCGGCTGTCCACGGCGATCCGCGTTGACGCAGCGCGAGCCAATCCTTGCAGCCTCGTCACGGGCCGACAGGATGGCGAGCTGCATGGAGATGGAGATGACCGCGGCCGTCGGGGCTTCAACGGCGGGCTCCGCCCAGTCGCTTCTGTCGCATGGAAACCGGCACACCTTCCACGCCGCCTCGGGTGAATCCATCCCAGGGTCGGGCGGTCCGCCTGGAGCCATTTTCGTCCGCCTCCCCTACCCCTGCCACGTACACCCCCAGCCCTCCGCTGTTTGGAACCTCCCCTTTCGCTTTCCTCCGTTCCCTTTTGACTCGCCGGCGTCCGGCACCGCGATTGGCCCGTCACGCCCGCCCTATTCGCGCCGTGTTCTGCAGCCGTCTGGGTTCCGCACCTTGATATCGAGGTTTTACGAGGCTGCCTTCTGATCGCGCCGCCGTCCGCTCCGCTCCTCCTCTCCTTCTTTCCTTCCCGGGCGGAGATGACGTTGATGTTGGTCTCCGCCAACCATTGCGTCCAGCCATTTTGACTCGGTCCCCTCCGCTCTTCTCCTCCTCCCCTCCGCCACGGGGTCGGTCACTTTGGAATTTCTCTTCCGTCGCCACCCTCCCCCACCTCCGCCGCCATCATGACGCATACCGACGCCGCTGCCTCGCGCACGTTCCTCTTCACCTCCGAGTCGGTGAACGAAGGCCACCCGGACAAGCTCTGCGACCAGATCTCGGACGCCGTGCTCGATGCCTGCGTGGCGGAGGACCCGAACTCGCGCGTGGCCTGCGAGACGTGTGCCAAGACGGGCATGGTCATGATCTTCGGTGAGATCACAACCAAGGCCAACGTCAACTACGAGAAGGTCATCCGCGACACGATCAAGCAGATCGGCTACGACGACCCGGCCAAGGGGCTCGACTACAAGACGGTCAACGTGATCGTCGCGATCGAGCAGCAGTCGCCCGACATTGCGCAGTCGGTCGACTCGGTCACCGAGGAGGACGTCGGCGCCGGCGACCAGGGCATCATGTTCGGCTACGCCACGGACGAGACGCCCGAGTACATGCCGCTCTCGCACGTGCTCTCGACGCAGCTCGGCTACCGCCTCACCGAGGTGCGCAAGAACGGCACGCTCGACTGGGTGCGCCCGGACGGCAAGACCCAGGTCACGGTCGAGTACAAGGAGGAGAACGGCCGCATGATCCCGCAGCGCGTGCACACGGTCGTCATCTCGACCCAGCACTCGGAGGAGGTCACGAACGAGCAGATCGCCGCCGACCTCATGAAGCACGTCATCCAGCACGTCATCCCGGAGAAGTACCTCGATGACCAGACCGTGTACCACCTCAACCCGTCGGGACGCTTCGTCATTGGTGGCCCGCACGGCGATGCCGGTCTTACGGGCCGCAAGATCATCATCGACACGTACGGCGGCTGGGGCGCCCACGGTGGCGGTGCCTTCTCGGGCAAGGACACGACCAAGGTCGACCGTTCGGCTGCCTACGCTGCTCGTTGGGTCGCCAAGACCCTCGTGGCCAAGGCCCTCGCTGCGCGTGTCATCGTGCAGCTTTCGTACGCCATCGGTGTGCCGTACCCGCTCTCGATCTTCGTCGACTCGTACGGCACGGTCAAGCAGGGCCTCACGGACGCCGACCTCGTCGAGGTTGTCAAGAAGAACTTCGACCTGCGCCCGGGTGTCATCCAGCGCGACCTCAAGCTCAAGCGCCCGGTCATGCAGAAGACCGCCGCGTACGGCCACTTCGGCCGCGACGACGAGGACTTCACGTGGGAGGCTGTCAAGGATATCACGTACACGGCCTAAGCAACCTGTGTCCTTTCCGCACACGCATGGTTCTGCCGTATACGTCGTATCCTGCGTGTAGCGCGTATTGATCGGCGCCTCCGTGGGTCTCCTAGGCATGCACGGCGAGCACTCGCTCGCTCGTCCGTCCATGCCCCCACTGCTGAGGGTCTTGCCCATCATAATGACAACTCTCCCATTTTGTATCTTCTCAAAAATCAACTCGAACGTCTCCATAGATCTGCCTTGGTTGTGCGAAATCGAACAGCAGTAAATTACCCATCGGTCCTTGTGACATCCTGTGTGTGAGCGTAATTTTGGAATCCATCACGGCCAACCGGCCAGCTGCATAGTCTTCCTCGCACAAGGAAGATCCCCACTCGCGTGGCCAAGCTCTTCCGTTCTCGAACACGCGGAGGCTCCAAAGACAGCAGTGTCCAGAGGCCGAGGACTTGGGGTTTGGTGCTGAAAGCTATCCACCATAGAAAGACCGTTCCCGTACCGTAACCCTGCTCGAGCAGCCAACGTCTCGGTCGTCAGTTCCTAACATGGCTACAGTTTTAATCACCAGAGTGAAGGTCACTATTTACTGTTTTATTCGTTTACTTCTCCCCCCACAAAGTGACCCCCCGACGGTCCCGTCTAAGTTAACCACCCCCCGCAGTCCGGCACATGGAGCCGCTCGCGCGCGCCGCCTTCCAGGCCGCTGCGCGCCAGCACGACGTCTCGACCGTGCGCGCGTACTTCGCACAGCCGTCGGTCGTGCGCGAGGTGCTGGAGATCGAGTCGTACGTCGCGTCGCTGGGGCGTGGCGTCTTCCGCGCCGGAGGCTACGCGCGCATGCCCATCAAAGAGACGATGCGGCAGCGCGGCGCCTGGCTCGTGAGTACCGAGTACTACGCCGACACGGTCTTCCACCGGTTCTTTTCGATGCTCGACGTGCGCGTGCTCCGCTGGTTCTACGGCCGCGAGCCGAGCGAGCTGCTCGAGATCGCCAGTGCGATCCCGTGTACGCTCGCGTTCTCGATCTACGAGCTGCTCTGTCCGTGCGCGAGCACGGGCGACGAAGAGGCGCTCGAGATCTTGCTGCAGTCGCCCACGCTCTGCGAGTTTTACTTCCCGGAAGAGCGCCAGTGGTTGCTTAATGTGGCCTCGTGCGTCGCGGTGGTCGGGCGATCGCTGAAGACGTTCGACAAGCTCATCGCCCACGGCGCGAACGTCGACAACGCCCACTTGATGCTGCATCCGATAGAACACATGGGACTCACCGAGCTGCGGTGTACGGTCGAGAGCGGTGTCTCTGTCGTCGGCAGGCGAGCCGTGCTCTTGCAGGCTGTGAGCTCGAGATCGAGCTCCGCCGAAGACTTGGTTCGCGAGCTGATCCGACTCGGCGTGGACGTGGATTGTGTCCAGCATACAGCGCTGCACGTCGCCGCCAAGGAGCACAAGCCCGCGCTGGTGCGCGTGCTCTTTGACGAAGGCTTCGCCGACATCGACGCTCGCGACGTGACGGGGGCCACGCCCTTGATTTGCGTCGCCAAGCTCAGCGACTCGTCGAGTTCGCCGGTCATGTTGACGCTCGAAGAGCTGCTGGATCTCGGAGCGGACATCAACGCCCAGGACCACGACGGACGAACTGTGTTGTCGTACGCAACGATGAATTGCGAGCCGCTGGTCACTCGTAAGCTTCTCGAGCGCGGCGCCCATCCCAATCTCTGCAACAGCGAGGGAAGTAGCCCCATGCACTTCGCCGCACGCTCTCGGAAGGATGTTGCCGGTACGTGCCAGCACTTACTTGCCCATGGTGCGGACCCGAACGCGCGTGCATGCGGCGGTTTCTCCCCGCTTCATTCGTTGTGTAGCTCAATGTGTGACATCGAGCCAATGCTGGCGGCTATCAAGCTGCTGCTCGACCACGGTGCCGACCCGAACTTGACCGAGGACTCGGGACAGACTCCGTTCCACGTCTATCTCTGTCGCGGGTTGCCGGCCGATGCTGCGGTTGTTAGCCTTCTCCAGGAGGCCACCGACTTGGACTTGGCGGACGCGGCAGGCACGACGTGTCACCAGCTTCTCGCCTCGCCGGTCGTCAGCGTTCCTCAACATCCCGCGATAGACGGAGAGTTCATGTTTGTGTTCAATGGATAACTGATAGAGCGCGCATCCCGAGGGTCTCCTTGAAGTTGGTGTTTGCGCAGTCACTAACACGAAACTTCCCACCTCGATCTTTGTCATTCTTGGGCTCAACCCACTTGCAAGTCCGACATGGCGAGCCTCGTGCGCCAGCACCTTCTCACGCTCGCGCGCTACAACGTCTGGGCCACGGAGCGCCTGCTGCGTGCGTGCGATGCGCTGAGCGACGACGAGTACCACCGCGACGTCGGGCTCTTCTTCCGCAGTGTCCACGGCACGCTCAACCACGTGGTCGTCGCCGAGCACGACGTCTGGTACCGCCGCATCCACGACCGATACAGCCCGCGCGACGTCGACCTGAGTAACGAGATCGAGAGCGATCGCCAGCGGCTGAAGCAGACGCTAGTCACCAAGGCCGAGCGCTGGGTGCCACTGCTGGAAAAGCTGGACGAGCCGACGCTCACGGGGAACTTCGAGTACAACTCGCTCAGCGGAGCGCCGCACAGCCTGTCCTTCGCTGAGGTCATGATGCACGTGTTCAACCACGGCACCCACCACCGAGGACAGGTCACGGCCGCGCTCACGATGCTGGGCCATGAGACTGTCGAGCTCGATCTCGTGTACATGCTACAGGAGGTAGCTGAACAGGCGTGAAGCCGTTGGATGACTCGAGGGCAATCATGTGCTGCTCTTGTGCTTGGAGTTCGACAAGTAGGTCTCTGAATTGCTGGGGATCATCTAATACACGTACCATTTTTGGATTTGGCGATGTTGATGGTCGTGGTGGCGACGGTCTCTTCCGTGGGGATTCTAGAATGGAGCTTGTTCCACTGAGCTTCAGACCAATGCACTTCTCTAGCTTGCGCTGCCGGCGAATGCGTTCAAGATGCAGGAGCTCTTCAA
The DNA here is from genome assembly GCA_023335855.1 of Pythium scleroteichum. Taxonomy (NCBI): domain Eukaryota; phylum Oomycota; class Peronosporomycetes; order Pythiales; family Pythiaceae; genus Pythium; species Pythium scleroteichum. The sequence goes on along the minus strand of JAADVR010000487.1, from coordinate 12,907 downwards.
TGGGTTTGGACCTCATCGATCGGCTGAGAGTTCGCGTTCGCTCCGACAGCTCCGGAGAGAACGAGCAGCTCGTCTCTTCCGTTAACTTGGCCAGTTTCTCCTTAGATAACTGACAAGTAAGCGGAAAGCGCATTCATTGACCGAACATAAAAGAACTGACCTCGCGTTCTCGCTGAAAGAGTTCTTGACGACGAAGAAACTCGACCAGGTCTGCCATAGTTTGGTTCTTCCGCCGTGGAGCGTGTTTGGACTCGTCGCTCTCAGAGTCCACTCGAATCACCGCCTTCGCATGACTGTAAAGGCGACTGAACACTTCTCGTGGTGGTGAATGGTAGGTTTTGTGTCGTCGTTCTGCTTCGGCGATCACCGCTTCACGTGGGTCCACACACTTGGGCTCTCGAAATCTCGATCGAACGTTCGCATATTGTCGGGGGCCTTCATGCAAGCTTGGGTGAAACTGACACTGGCGTGCTTCTTCCTCCGAGCGCTCGCGTTCCAGCCTCTCCTTCAGCTCGATCTTCTTCCACTGTATCTCTCGAGCAGTCTTTTGAGAAGTTAGACTCGTTCGTGCATAACCCTTCCAGCGCCTATCCGCACCTCATAATTTCTCTTCGCAGCCTGCTTGACCCGCGACTTTGACATGACTTTGCTCCTAACGGCAGTATAAAAGTTCTCTTCCTGTTGTCGCCGTTCCTCCAGTTGTGCTGATTGCGCTTGACCTGTTTCCGGTTTACGTCAGTCGAGCGATGTTGTGACAACGAAGTACAGCAACAGCATTCATACGCTTCGAGACGGCGCGATCTCTCCACTCGAACAATCGCTGCGTTGTCGCGTAGGCTTGCTCTGAGGACAAGATTTTCCTTTCACTTTGCGGTTGGTCAGATCACTGTAAACACGTTTTGCAACTCGGCAACAATTTTGTCCATACCCATCGCGACTTGGCTTGGCCACAACTCTCCCGGAGTCTACAGATGCGTTTAGTTCGAGCTACCGAACTATACGACAAGAACAACTTTTTACCATGGCTGGAGGGGGCTTGTGCAGCTCTCGGTTTCGCAAGCATGGATGATCTCGTCGCGACTCTGACGTCGGGTGAAGTGGTGGAGATTGGCCTTCCCAATATAGCTATGATACCACACATATTCATTCCATTTCGAGAAAATTAGAGGTCAAATATCATTTACTCCCATGAATCACCGTTTTATGACTGGTTTGCGATCCCACGGGCATTGGCGAACGTCTTCAGAGGCAGTGGGAGCTCTATCATCCGGATAACCGAGTCGATTCCAGCATCCTTCGCACACGGAATGACCACAAGGTTTCATAACCACAACCGCGTCGGCATCACAGCACAACGGGCATATCGAATCCATTGCCTGAACACAGCTCCCGGAATCTTCGGTCTTCTCCTCCAGAAGAGAAGGATCTGTAGCAGCTACAAGACTCTGACGTCGCCGTCTTCGATCAGTCGTGAGGCTGGCGTCACCATCAGATCGACGGCGCTTAGTAGGGGACTCGATATCATCCGATGCGGATTCGGCTCGAGTGAAATGGGAGCGTAGATCCTCCAGGCTTGGTTGGTCAATGCTCCGTCGTCGACCTCCAGCTCTTCGCTCTGGACGCACTGAGGCTAGTTCAGTGGTAGTGTTATCCCTTCCGCGAGTTGAACTCAAAGGATTAGCTGACAGTGTCGCAACTTTCTCTGTCAACTGGGTCAGACATGCGGAGATATCCTCGTATGTTGATGTGACAACACTCTCGTCGACGATATCGACCCACTCTGAGAATTCATTGGTGCTCGGACAGGTTATTGCCTTCCATGACGTCAAGAACGCGGCATCGATGAAGGAACTTCCACTGAAGTCGATGCCAAACAATACCATCGATCCGTCGGTAAGATTTCGGGTTTGGGGTTGTACGTCAACAGGAGTGACCACTTGTGCTCTCGGCTCGAACACTCGGATGACTGGATCCATATCTGGTTGAGTAGCCGCGATGTAGCTCATGTATCGCTCTTGATACGCTTCCGCTGTAATAGGCTGGAGGGTTTTTGTATCTGTGTACGAAAGTGTATCGTCACCGTCTTTTGAACCTCGCGCTTGTGTCCGATTCAACCGTTCTTTCTCGCTGGCATGCATATCTCGTTGCATTTGCTCGAGCCCTCGCGGAAGATCACTCCACAGTTGTCGCCTCGCAGGAAGGTCTGTTGACACGTTTGGCGACTGCGCGAGCAGCGGTCCCACAAGATAATTTGTGGACAAATGGATCTGGAGTAAAACGCGTTAGAATGAAACTTGCCAGACAGGGCGCTTCCGGAATCGTACCTGTTTTGCGATTTCGATGGCTTCAGTTGACAGCTCTCCATATCGGACGTACTGACGAACTAAGGCTCTCTGATATTCCTTCCGATCCTGGACAGGAACGGATACAGCAGAGAAACGAACTTGGGTGTCTATCGGACTAGTTCTGGGTGTAGGCTCGCGCGATGTATGGCGTGATGGAGGTTCGACGGGACTTAAAGTTCGTGATGAGGTACGGCTCATAGATCGGGCTGAGCTCGACACCTCAAGAACAGCGGGTGTTACAGCAGGCGATGAACTTGACGACGCTGGGGACGATTCGGGCGAAAACGCGTCGTCGAGTTGTTGGCGATTGAACGCCTCCAGCATCTCGTCGCGGTTTTTCTGGTGGAAAAAAGGACCTAATCAACATCCAAAGAACGAGTCCGCGTGAGTATTGAAGGAATGAAACAACCCCTTCGCCTTTCACTGACCTGGCATGAACGCGAACTCGAACTGCGGACCGCTGCGCAGCGTGAACTTGATTCCGTGGACTGTGTTCTGCACGCGCGTCTCCGTTGCCTCGATGATCTCGCTCATGCCGAGGAACACAGTCGCCGTCGACTTGCTACTTCCCTTGGGCGTCTTAAGTGCGTCCTGCCTGTCGCGGAAAGGCAATCTATCGCGTCTTAATGCCCTCTCTTCTTCTCCCCCACAAGACGCACTAAGAAAAAGAATCCTTACCTATTGGTGATGTCCTGGATCTCCTTCTTGCGCTTGGCCTGTGCGTTCGAGTCGCTCGTTGGCGCCTGGATCCACAGCACACCGCCATCCACTTCGCGGCCGTCCACGCGGCTCTTGGGCACGAGAAACGCCGACCCGAGCCCGCCGTCGATGCGCGTACCGTCCAGCTTGGCCGCGACGTGGTGGTACTCCTTTACACGCCGCTGCGCGCCGCGGCGGAAGTCGTTCAGCCGGCGCTCCGACCACCAGAAGCGGCTCAGGGCGTGCACATCCAGCCGCTTGGGCTCCACGGGGGTGCGCGCGGCCGCGAAGCCACCGTTCGAACCGCCGCGAGTCCCTGAAGAGAACGACGCCGACGATTCGTCGAACATATCCGAGTTGAAGCCGTAGCAGTACTCGTCGTCCTCCATGCTTCCCCTCGTCGCCTCTCTCCACGCAAATGGCGAGGGGTTTGTGCGCGCCAAATAACCTCACCCAGGACGGTTCAAAATTCAAACGATCGTCTACAGTATCTCATCGTATTTGAGAGGGTATATTCTATTTCAGTTCCGAGAAAGGCTATACCGGTAGTGAGCACCTGTGAGGTTAGGGATGGAAGTGGGCATGCAGTTTTGGAGGTTTTGATACTTGACGGACTGATACGAACCGAATGTACCCATAGACATGCACCTTGTGTTGGAGAAAGTGGGGTTCAGCTCGTCAGACAAGCAACGATGGTGAGGGTGAATTGCGGTGCATTGCGTATTTACATAAGAGCCAGAAGCCTAATAGGTTATTGTCGCCGGGTACTGGACTGTGTACCGTGACGATGGGTCGACATTGTACTTGCGCACGTTCTTCTGCAGATCGTCGCGCTGGAAGCCTGAGATGTGCTGCACGATGCGGTAGCCGAGCTCGCGGTCCGCCAAGATCTGCTCGTCCGACTGCTTGCCGATCTGCGACACCATCCAGCAGGCGTCCATGGCACTCAGGAAACCGCGACACGTGCCGAGACCTTCTGGCCAGAACGGCTCCATGAGGGCGTCGCCGATAAGGCCGACGTAGAGCTTCTTGCCGCGCGACGAGAGGATGTTGGCGGCCTGAGCGGCGCGAGTACGCGTGCTGAAGTCAAAGAGACGCACACGTGCGAACTCGGACTTTTGCGGGATCTCGAAGAAGTTGATGATGCGGCTGACGTAGTCGTTGAGCGCACCAGGGTCGATGTTCTCGACGGCCACGAGGTCCGATACGCTCGGGTAGTTGATCTTGAGCACGCCCTGCTGGATGAGGTTGTTGCGCTTGGGCGTCATCACGATGTAGTGGTACTCGCCACGGTAGTACACAACGTTCTCGAGGTCGATGCCGATGTCGCGCATCTTGGCAAACAGACGCTGCTTGAACTGGATCGTCCAGGAGAATTCGTTCACCTTCTTCTCTTCGTTCGTGCCCAGGTTCGGGAAGTAGCACACGAGACCGATAGCCTCCTTGCGACTGAACACGAAGCGCTTGATGCCAGCGTGCGACGCAAGCTTGTCCTTCGTACCGCAGGCTCCAAGCACAGATGTGAACTCCTGCCACGGCATCTGCGGCTTGGTCACGACGGTATAGTACGACTTGCGCTCACTCACAATCGAGTCGGGTACCGCGATGCCCTCGAACGACGTGCCTGGGTAGACCTTGACTCCAAGCAGCAGTGCAACCTTAAGCAGGATGCACTGCATCTGACGGGTGCCGACGTGGAAGTAGGCGGATGAGTGGCAGAACTGAGGGAAGAATACCTTTGCACCAAGACTCGTGAGATCTTGCACCACCCACGGCCACATGTGGAGAATGTTCTCGCGGCTAAACGTCTTGCGCTTGTCAATCACGACAACTTGACCACCAAGGAGTGCGAGTTCCACAGCCGCACGCAGACCGACCGGGCCAGCACCAATCACACACACACGCTTATGTGAGCATGGCTGGCGTTTGTACACATCCACCGCGAGTTTGGTGTCGAGAAGACGGAACAGTTGCTTCTGGCGGAACGAGAACTGGCTGTAGAGAGCGGACTTGACGTGGTTGTACACACGCAGTGGAGTGCGAGCCGCAGCTTCGCTGATGCCCAAGTCGTTAAGCAGCTTCTCGAAAGAGTGAATAACCTCGAACATGTTCTGAGAGGTCTCGAATTGCGTGAACGATGTCATCGCGTTGTCACCAATGGGTTCATCGACAGCCAGAAGCGTGTGCTGTGGTGACGGCGCACGCGGCTCTGGTGAGTGTCGCTTCCTCTCGATCTGCGAAGCAATGTCTGAAGTCGTGACCGTGTGACCGCGCTCATACTCTTCTTGCTCTTTGTGTGATCGGACCCACGACGCCGACACGCTCGTTGGCTGGCCGCTTTGAGCACCAGGCACGTGCATCGACAAGCGGCGCATCAACGTCTGTGCCGGACGCTCCTTGCGCAAGTCGTCGCGCACAATCTGGTTGACAGTCGACAGAAGGATCGAGATACGAACCATCGAGATGTCGCTCAGTTCGTTCTTCTCGCAATCTTCGAGAAGCTGGCGTAGCGAACCCAACAAAGCCATCCGCTTGGACGACGGTTCATTGTTCTCGGAGCCTGAAAGCACCGAGCGCGGGGATGGCTCGAACGATTGACGGTTGGCAAGCTTCGACTCCAGTGGCGTGGACACGTCAGGTTCAGATTCGAAGCTTGTCCGGGGATGGAAAGGAGCAGGCGTGAAGTGAACTCGTTGAGAACCTTGCTGGTGAGGTGGGGCACTATGCCGCGTGTCGAGATCAGGAGAGTTGGATCGGCTACCGTTGCGAGAACCCGAATCAGATCCTGTCTTGGACTTGGACGAGAACTTCTTTAGGAACGTCGCAAAGCGGCTATCAGGCTTACGGGCTGGTACTGGTGCATTCAGCGCTGGAGACTCTCTCCGCGAAGGTGGTGAATCCCGTCGCACAGGAGGTGAATCATGACGAGGTGGTGGGGTTTCCTGGCGAAGCGGAGGAGATTCGTGACGCGGAGGCGGTGACTCGCGCCGAGATGGCTGGGCTGGGGACGCAGCTCCCTCAATCTTCGCAATAGCAGTACTGTCGACAACCTCCGCTACGAAGTCGAGGAGCTCCTCCCGACCGTAGTGATCGGTCACGGCCTGACGGATCACACCCGTCTGCAGGTCGAGACCGGGGTTGGCGAACCGGATACGGTTGGCTTCCTGCTGTGAACGTTTCTTCAATCGAAAGTCTCTCGGGTTACTCGTGGGTGATCCCTCTTCTGTCTCCGAGCCTGATGAGCTCGACACGAGGTCTTCAGGGTTGAAAAGCACAAACTTTGGTCGCGACGGCTGCACATTCTTCACAAAGTCGGCCAACTTGCTGCGCTGCGACGATGCGAGAGGGTTACCAGCTTCATCCAACTCGGTAATTGTCGTAGGCTCGTGCTTGGGCTCAGGAGACGAGCTGCGGGCGGCAGCTTCAGCGGCGAGGGCTGCGGCAGCCGTCTCGGGCGTCTCGATTCGGATGGGAACTATGTACGGCTCCGAGCGACGTGGCTGGTCCTCGGGGTTCAGCTCCACCTTCTCCACTGTGTGGACACGCTCGCCGCGTTCGCGAGCCAAGAACTCTAAGAGCTTGTTGTTCTGTGCTGTGGCCGCCGCGGCCGCGGCAGTTTCCTGTGGCTGCTCTGTGGCCTCTTTCTGTGGCTCTTCGTCACTGTCCTCCTCCGTATACAGACCGTCCAGGTATCGCTCGCCGATGTCGGTCGCGAGGAAGTCGAGTAGCTTGTTCTGGCGCTTATCCTCGGCGGGTGGGGCGGTCTCTGGCTTTGAAGGCGCCGGTGGTCGCACTGGCGCGGCCGTCGGCTTCTCGTCCGGGTTGAAACCTTCCGCTTTGGCCAGGAAGTCGAGGAGTTTACTTCCCGATCGCTCGATGGGCGCCGGCTCGTCTGTGGTCTGTGCTTCCTCATTGAGAGACGCGGCCGTGCCGCTTGGCTTCTGAGGAGACGTCGGCAAGTTCATGAGCTGTTCCACTGCCTGGAGGCCCTCACCGTCAAGCAGACCTTCGCCGATCCACGTGAGACGGCGCTCGACATCCTCTTCGTCGATGTCCAGCTCGCGCTTGGCGTCATCAAGGTCAATGTCCTCGATCTCCTCGTGGTTGAGCTGGTTGTCGCTCGACGTCTCGCTCGTGGCGGTCGACGAGGTGACCTCATGCGCCGCGATCTTGATCTCCTTCTTGTGCTCGACGAGCGCCGGCTCGCCGCGCTGGTTGTCCGCGAGCACGTCGGCCATCCCGGTGGACAGACCAGAGAATGGCAGAAGGGCGGGCTGTGCGGGACCGCGTCGGTTGAACTATGAGCTCCGATCTTGCTTCCCCGTGTCGCCCGCTGGCGCGCGTGGCGTCAACACCACGCCCCAGCAGGCAGCGCAGAACGATACGCGCAATCTCCGGCGCTGGGCTTTGCTGGCCAGCCATCATCGGCCATAGGCGGTCGCGTAGTCGTATCGCATTTTCACCGGTGCGTGTCTTTGAGCTCACTGGAATTGGACTGGGTGGAGTTGCACCTTGCGTTGGATCGGCAAAGAACCTCGGGGAACCTTGTTAAAACGTGAGGTTTTGGATTTCGACTAGGGAGGTTTTTCACACGTTCCTAGTCAACGGTGGCATGGACGCTACACCATTGCGAGAGCAACGATCCTGACGGTTTGGTCATTACGTCCCGTCTGTCGCGTACGTATAGTAGATACTGTACATACGCCTGTATACAGATAGTTGGGTTCCAGGGTTCGCCCCGGTCGGGCGTGACGACGTGCGGTCGACAAACGCTGGGATGGAAACAGAGATTGGTGTTTTGCTGACAATGGGCAAGATCCAGAGAGCAGAGGGAAACTGGGGAAAGCACGTCCGATGTATGGTCTCTGTGGTCGGCGAGTGATCGCCGCTTGCTGCGAAAGCCACCTTGGTCAGCGACAGAAGGGGCGTCAAACCTGGCGTTGGTGTCCGCGTCACGCTTAACCTCGACCGACACAAGCCAGCGTCAAGGGATCCACGACCAACGGTCGCCAGCCGGCTGGCGACTGCGAACAGAGTAGAGGCGCATGAGGAACCGGACGGATCAGAACACAGCACATGTTTGCAAGCACGGAGGACCACCGCCGGGATAGCCGCTCTCGTCGCCTATGGAGTGACCAACTCCCAGGTGGTGTCCGAAGAACCAGTCCACGTGCGTGGCTCGCTGCTACGGAAACAGATATTGTGTTGGTGCGTACTGTAATAAAGGGCATTTCGCCGGAGACAAAGGATCCGCTGCATCGGCAGCATTCCACGAAACCTCAGACCCAAAGACGCGAGCCTGGCCCACTGTACCGAAGCGGCTCATCAAGATCCGACTTGCGGCGAAGCAAACGACTGGCTCGAAGCCCACGGCCCACGGTTTGACAGTGGGAGAATGCCGTTGGCCCACGCACTTTCTTCGGCGGTGCTGCCGCGTGGCCTTGCGACCGACTCACTTTGCGCCCAGCTGTGCACGCGACGGGCCAGTCTCAGGCCAGGTCACCGGTTTTTGATCTTGTTTGAACCCACTTCAACATGGACGTCCATCACAATCCATGTGCACCACACTAGATTCTGCTGAAAGTTAATTGGCGTGGTACAACCCTAATTTAGATCATTTAGGATAGCATGCCTAGATTAACGTGGAAATATATATTCTAGGGCACCTGGTTTCCCTCCGCGTCAATATTCAAACAGGCGAACCATCAGGGGAAGAAGGACACAGACCATGCCGGGACGGGACGCGATGGCCGGCCCTCGCGCCACGTCGCAGGCTTCTCCGCGGCTCTCTGGGTCGCTCTCCAGCGAGGACCGCGAGCGCGCGTCGCTGAGAGCGCAGTTAGCCGCCTGGCGTGAGCGTCGAGACCAGCGAAAGCCCGCGGCAGCCACTTCGTCGCCCAAGCCCTTCCGACCCACAGGCTCGAACGGCCCGAGCGACGCCGAGAAGCAAAAGATCCTCCAGAGGCGCCGCGAGATCATGCGCTCGCCGTCCGGACACGCCGCGTCGCCGCAAGTGCCAGCGAAACGCGAGGCCCACGCGGAGGAAACCAAGCCGCGAGAACCGGAAACGACACAACCAGCGATGTCTGGGGAGAACTTGCCGCGAGGAGCCGCTATTCCGCCGCCGCGTACGCCGCCACCGAGAGACGCTGGTGCCGCAGGAGCTCCGCGGCCCGCGCGGGCGGTGCGACCACCACTGTCAAGCGGCCCTCCACGGCCTGGTTTGGATACTAGTCGGGCGTCGGACGAACGTTCCACTCCACCTCCGTCTCCCCTCGAGCCCCTGCCTTCTCCGACTGTGAAGTTTGTCCCGTCACCACTCAAGTTGCCACCGAGAGCTGTTCCACGACCGCTGGCGCCTCTGCAGGCGCAGCAGAAGCCACATTTGGAGCCTGCTGAAGATGCAGTCGACAGGCCGTTAGCCACAGTAGAAGCCTTGCCTCCACCGCCATCACCGGCTGGTTCGCCTCAGAGCAGCGAGACCACGCTATCGAGTTCTTTGGGAGGCCGAGCGAATGCGAGTCCAGTGCGCGTAAAGCAAGTCCGATTTGCTGACGACGCTTATCTTGCGAAGACGTTTGGTGAAGAAGAACGCGGAACGACACCTGAGGACGACGAAAAAGAGCCCAGTGACCCGCTAGCTGATTCGCATTCGTCGGTGGAGCGCGACATGAGGAAGATAGAGCAGCTTATGCTTGAAGCGGACGAGTTGATTTTCCAGCAAAAGCAGGAGACCACGATTACTGATCACATCCTGCACTGCCACATCGATGCAGAGGGCCATGACGAAATCGAAGAGGCCGTGTTTGAGACCCGTGTGGAAGACTCAACGGTTTCTCATCTTCTGGATTTCACACCTGTGGATGAGCACGTCACAACGAGTACCCCAGAGATAGCTGAAGAGGATAACGGTATCCTTGACGGAAAAAAGACCGAGGAGGTGTTTCGTAAGGATTCCGACTCTACTCAATCTGCTGATAGCGTCGACACCCACGACGTCACATTTGACATGGAAAATGAAGATAGTTCGATGGACCAAGGAGCTTCTGTCGACGTGACGACGCCCCCAATGGTGCCTCTGCCATCCGAGAGTGTCAGCATGGTTCAACTGACGCCATCTCGACCTCGCGCGCCTGTGAGCCCTGCAGCAACGCAAGCACGTAGTGCTGAGCGACGGCGACGATTTGATGTCTGGGCGATTTTCGTGTTTGCATTCGCTGCGCTCTGCCTAGCTGCATTCAGCCGTCTCTACCCTCAATCGCCAGTATCGCGTTGCCTCCGTGTTGCTGTGCGAGTCGCTGTTAGCCTGTCTACGAGCATCGCTACACGTTTTGGGTCGTGGTTCTGGCGATCGATTTTGCAACCGTGCGGTGGCAAGCTGAAGTTCTACCTCGAGGTCGTGCGTTCGTCTGAGACATGTAAGACGCTTCAACTTGTCCTTGGTGATTGGGTTCAAAAGGCATCGACATGGTCGTGCAACACCAACGTTCTTAGCGATATGAGGGTATGGCTCCGATCTCTGGTGCTGCGAGTTATTCCTCAGGACCAACATCCAATCAGCTCAATGATTCATTGTGGAAAAGAAGTTCTCGACACAGTGTCAACCTGGATTGCTCATACGGCTACGTACTTGCTCAACCCCTTCATGAAACCACTAGCTGGTATTAATTCGACCATTACTCAGCACAAGCTTCGTGAGCTCGAAGATGTTCCGCAGCAACTCCAGCATAAAGTAAACGAGCTTTTGCGCGCACAAGAGAAATGGGCGCTCGACGAACTCAAGCGTATGAAAGACCGAAGGGTAGCCTATGCTGCGGCCACCAAGTCGATTCTCGCAGAAACAAGTAAAGCGATGTTGAAAACTGTCCAGGAAGCAAAGCTAACCGCGGCAGAACACATTCAGGAGTTCACGAACCGGCTTACTGTAGAACTGATGGAGTCCATCCAGCCGGAGTTGGAGCAGTACGAACGCCTTCAGGCGGATCAGCAGAGAGATGAGGCGGTTCATGAAGCGAAGTTGAAGAAAACCAAGCTTGAGGAAGCTGCCCGACTTGAAATTCTTCGAGTGGAGTTGGCTAAACGTCAAGCATCCAGCGCGTTGAACGATAAGGTGGCAGCTGATCGAGTGACCGCTCTTGAGGACAAGGTCTCTGTGAAAGTTGACGTGATGGAGATTGTTGAGACTGTCGATCAATCTTTGGAAGAGCGTGCTATGGCAACAGCCGATACTATTGTCAGCGAGCTGAAGGAGACCGTGGATGACTTGGAAGCGGTGGCGGAGGTTGGTGAAGCGATTCTCGATGTTTCCGCTAATCTCGCGCAACAGGCGATTAAGGTTGCAGAAGACCTTGTCACTGCAGAATTGGTGGAGGAGATCGAAACGCGTGAACAAGAACTGACTCGAGTCCACGACATCGCGGATGCCGAAATCATGGGTATGGCTGCGTTAGAGGTGCAAAGGTTGGAGGAAGAGCGACTTGCTGCGGAACGATTGGCGCAGTCTCTTTTGGCAGCAGAAGGAGTAGTGGCTCGAGCTGCTGAAGAGGGTCGTATTGCCCTCGGTCAAGAGTTGGTTGCCAGTAAGAAGGAGCTGGAGAGCGAGCTTTTGACAGCAAAGCAAGTTGCGATCGAAGTTGAAAAAACGGAAGTTGAGGAAATCGTGGTCGAACAAGTGGTGGTTAAGGAAGGTGTTGAGGTCGAGCTTGTGGAAGATGTCGTGCACCTTGTTGAAAGAGTTGAGGAAACGAAGACTTCTATTGTGGAAGTGACGGCGAGATTAGAGTCAGAACTCGAAGGTATAGCGGCGGTGGCTGAGAGTGTACTAGACCAAGTTGTCGCTGAAGAGGCTAAGCAAATCAGGGCGGAACAGTTTGAAGCTGAGGCGGAACTGAATGCTGTTGCGAGCACAACGAAGGAGCAGATAGGATCTATCATTGGTGTCGCCAATCCAGAGCTGGTGGTGGGTGATCAAGTTACTGTGCCAGTCAACGTCACGCGTGCGGACTCTCGCTTGATTGCCAAGGAGGGAGAGCTGCGAGACATGATGCTATTCTCTGTTGGGTTTGTGGTCCTTGCGATAGCGACGGCATTTGCTCTCTATCCTCGTTGGCGCCGACTGGTAGCGAATCCTGGTGTGGAGGCAAAGCGGATGCATTTCCCGAATCGGCGACGACGCAGGCGCAGTTGGCAACGGCCAGTTGAAGTTTCCGACTCGGAGCCTGAGGAAGTCACCCTTCTTCAGACCGGCTCTCCGAGTGACGATGGTTTGTCAGACACCAATGAACCAGAGCCTGAGGTTGTTGAGCAGATGAACACGCCGCAAAATTGGAGGAATTCTCGAACAACCACGTCGCAATCATCCTACAGCTCGTATGCTCGGACTCTGGATTTTTCTGGTGAAGACGCAAGAGCAGCTGGTCAAGACGTCGATGACGAGGAGGACGCGCTTGCCAGCCCAACACCAACGCGCCGCCTTCGCCGTCGACGGGGATGACCGTATTTATTGGTGAATGCTTGCGAGATTTACGAGCACAACAAGTAAGTAATAAAATACGATTGATTATCTAACAACGGCTGAGCGAGCTCTGCGAGGTGACTACAGCAAAAGCCTCGCTACCCCCTCCAGATATTGCACAGAAAGAAAAAAGGCGGAGAGACATGAAAGCAACAAGGTTGCACTCGTCTATTCAAACGACATATTCTGGACATCACTACAAACGACGTCAAACCGAGAGACTGCGAGAGCCTATGACAAACGACAAAAGATGAGCTCAGCGAGGCCCTCCAACGACGTCCCGAACCTTCCTCACCCCAAAGATCCCACAAAGATCAAGCTCAAAATCAAGCCCGCAGAGCGCGACGCG
>JAADVR010000486.1:0-26203 GCA_023335855.1 Pythium scleroteichum | reverse complement strand
GACCAACGAAAATAACCGAGAAGCCCCACAGGACTCAAAATTAGCCATAGAATTTCCGTCATTGTCTCCCCCCAAACTGCTGGATCTCATGGACTTACTGAGCTTCTAACCGCCGAAGATTTCAAGATCGCGTCGTAATTCATATGAATCCAGACGTCGTGGCACAGCACGAGCATCTCGTACACCGACGTAAGCTCGTGGAACATGTTCGAGGCCTCAGAGACCGTAACATCTTGTGACCACGTGGACATGATCGTGGCGTCAAAGAGCATCGTCTGAATCGCGCCGAGCGTACGCGTTGCAACGTTCGCACGCAGTCGGCGGCTGTGCTGCGTCGCGAGCTTGAACACGCCCTTCAGCGTCAAATAGAGCACGAGCAAGTGGGTGACGTAGGCAGTCGGCTTACGGTCGATCGTCACGGCGTTGGTCACGATGAGAAACAGCAGCGGGTTGGCAACGCCGGCGGCGGCGGCGACCAGCGAGAGCGCGGCGCTGGCCACGAGCGGGCGCCAGTGGAGCCGCAGCGCGACGGCCACAAAGTCACGCGGGCGCTTCATGCGCTTCGCGAAGCGGTCATGCGTGCGTGCGCTTCGGTCCGCGTCATCCAGCTGCCACAGGTCGTCGACGACGACCGGTCGGGTCTTGGTGATGTCCACGAGGTAGTCGAACCAGAGCATGAAGAGCCGGGACGGAAGCGACGCGCGCCGCACCAATTCCGAGAGCGACGGACGCGGCGCGTGCGCTCGGCGCTGCGGCGGCGCCTCGGACGTGCCGTAGGACCGCCCATCGGCGTCGCTCGACGGGCTGCGCGGCGTTGGCCATCATGTTCAACATTCGCCGGCTATTCCTCCAAAAGCCGGTTTCAGAGACTTCTACCCGCCACGTCAGCTGGGTGATTGGGTGATTGGGTGATTGGGTGATTTGGTTTCCGTTTCTCCCGCCAGCTCATCGGTGGTGAATGCTGGGCACCATGGCTGGGTCTGCGTGGCGAGTGAAGGAGCCTCGCTCGAGCGCCGGACGGGGTCGCACGATGCGCGCGTGGGTCGTGGTCGTGTGCGCCGTCGGCGCGCTGCTGCGAGCCGCGGAGGCGCTCGACACACGCGCGTTTGAGAGCCCGAGGTATCGGCAGCTCGGCCGCGTGGACGCCACCGAGCGCGTGCCGCTGGCGATCGCTCTCAAGCCGAGAGACTTTCGCGGGCTCGAAGCCAAGCTGTACGCAGTGTCGGATCCACGGTTAGTCGCTGCTGAATCGTTGGGGCACGGTGTCGGAAGTGGTGGGAGTCACATTCTGCCTTTGTAGCAATCCCGAGTACGGGAAGCACCTCACCAAGCAACAGGCAGACACATTGGCGGCGCCAGACTCCCGTGCGCTTGCCGAGATACGCGACTGGACCGAGTCGTTTGCTGACGTCGATGCGGCGTCATCGGTGCATTTTTCGGAGTCGACCAACACCATTCGAGTAAGCCCTGGCGTCGACTAAACCACAGATGTGAGGACTGATCCCGGGATCTTTTCCCTCATAGGCTTCCATACCTGCCCGGCAGCTAGAGAACATGATGACTACGCAACTACATCGGTACTCTTCGGTCTCCGATGCCCCGCAAGATCGAGTACTCATCCGCGCTTCCTCTCCACTCTCGATTCCCGATCACATTGCCAACGCGATTGCGTATGTTAGCATCAACACTCACCCGATGCAACTGCGTTCCCTGGCAGCTTCAGCGCAGCTGAACCATGCTGGATTAGAGGCAACTGGCGGTGGCACCTTGGAGAAGATTCGTCGACTTTACGGAATCCCGGACGACCTCGTGGTGACAAACGAAACGAACTCCCAGTCAGTACCTTCGTTCTACACGGAGTCGTGGAGTCTTGAGGATCTTGAGACTTTCCACAAGCAATATCTGCCCAGTGATCCCATGCCACGAATCGTGGAGAAGGGAGATCGGAAGAACATCGCCGACCACGCTAGTATCGAGGCGAGTTTGGACGTCGAATACATCACGGGGGTCGCGCGCAACACCACCACATACGTATGGACCATGAATGGGAGCAATCCCTTTTCCGTACAGGACGAGCCCTTCGTTGCTTTTGTTGAGGCAGTGCTGGAGCTCGAGCCACCTCCGTATGTGGTTTCCATCAGTTATTCGGACGACGAGGAGCATATTTTCAAGATCTGCGGTGACTATGCTCGATCTTTCGATACGCTTCTGATCAAAATGGGGCTGCGCGGCATCACAGTTCTTATCGCAAGTGGCGACGATGGCGTTGTTGGCCTTCGACCAGAGTTCAACGATGTCCCAACTGATGAAGTCTGTAACAAACACGGTCCACAATGGCCGTCTGCCAGTCCGTACATCACATCCGTTGGTGCCACGATGACTCTCGGCTCTCAGACTCCTCAGCAAAATTTCTTCCGCACCAACGAAGAGGTAGTCTGCAGCAGTGAGGTAGGTGGAATGATTACCAGCGGTGGCGGATTCTCGAGTATATACTCGATGCCCGACTATCAGCGCGGAGCTGTGGCGAAGTATCTGAAGACCAAGCGCTTTCCGACACGTGATGGATTCTTCAATGCTAGTGGTCGCGCCTATCCTGATTTGTCAGCTCTTGGGGCTGGCTTTCTTGTTCATCTAAAGAAGCGCACGACATCAGTATCCGGTACCTCGGCGTCAACCCCGGTTGTTGGAGCTATGGTGACTTTGTGGAATGACATCCGGCTAAACGCAGGCAAGCCAACACTCGGGTTCATAAATCCCTTGATTTACTACCTCGCTGAGCACGAGCCAACAGCCTTCAACGATGTCGTCGTTGGTAGCAATGGAGCTTCTAAGGGCAGCGCAAAGACTTGTGAGGACTCATTCGGAGCTACAGCGGGATGGGATGCGGTCACTGGTGTTGGAACGCCAAACTTTACATTCATCGCAGACTTCGTTCGTGGCCTAGATACAAATATCGACCTTGCCGCAATCGCAAATCGATCGACCTCCAGCGAGTGCAATTCGTCAACGCACGTTCCTGTGAGTGCAGTAGACTCAGAAGAAAACGAGGGCAACTTGTCGGGCGTGGGCCTCGTTCTTTTGGTTGGCTCAGTGTTCATTGCTGTTGCAATTGGAGCGGTCGTCGCAGTCAGAATCTACCTTCGGCGGACGCGTGCTTCGTACGCATCCCTCAATGTTGAAGCCTCAAACATCGCGCGAGAAGAAAGCAGCAACGTCACCCCACCCGGCTCCCCAACGCAAAGCCCGCGTGCTAGTATTGTGCGACAAGGTGACGACGAAATCGATTCAGATAAACTTGAAAGCGGCACCACAGAGATGAGCGAGATTAGTCTCCACGAATGATTGGCTCTTCAGTGCGGCGTTGTGATAGTTGGAAACTCTAGACGAGGACTAATCCGCCTGTAAATCATACGAACATATCGCCAGACGTGCGGCATCTGTGACGATAATGCGTTCGACTCCGTCGAATGTCGTAAGTTGAAGTCCACTGGGGTACTGGTAGCAATTCTCAGGCTCAAGGTTGTTGCCGAATCCTGAAACAAACGTGCCGTCGTTCCTGAATACTAATACACACCGGTTGTTTGCATCGACGACCAGAAAGTAGTTGCTGCTCTCGTGAAACACGATCGCCTTCGGCAGCATCGGATGATCGTATGGAGTTCGACTAGCATCAATAACGTAGAGCAAACTATCGTCAGTTGCGTCAAATACTTGGACTCGACAATTCCCGCTGTCGCCAACACAGATCATTGCCTTGCGATACCTCCCGAAGTTGCATTTTGGCACTTCATGTAGTGGGCCACAGACTGCGATTGACATCGGGAAGCTGAATCCACCAGGCTCTGAGCCTTGCTCGTTTCCAATAGAACGAACAAAGTGTGTCGTGGTGAGGTCGAAGACCTGCACGCGGTGGTTGCGATGGTCGCATACGTAGAGCCATCGATTTTCAGAAACTGCGATCCCATACGGCGAGTCAAAGTAGCCATCTTGGTGGCCAAAACCTCGACCGATGCGACCGATCAATGCGCCTGATGTATGATCAAAGATCGCGATAGAATGGTTACCAGTGTCTGCCACAAGCAGTACTTATCTTCCCTCTTGATTCTGATATGTGGTTATATAGGATGGAGATCGGAGCTCCCCAGGCAAGAAACCTCCCGAGCACAAAACTTCGTTTCCGTACGTTGATGCGCCCAAGTATCTGGCGAATTCGAGTGACGGATACTTCAAAGCCACAACGCGATGGGCCATCGGGTCACTGATGTAAATGCGATCTGACTTGACGAGACTGGAGTGAACGCTGATCAATCCGGCTTGGCTCGTGCCCGTGAAAACCGGGGTATTTTTCCACACCGTTCGTGAACCGTCGGCATTGTACACGTACAACTTCGAATTTTGTCGATCCAAGACCACTAGTTCACGCTCCTTCGCTATGACCGAGACGTTTCTAGGGTGGTGAAATCGGCTCGAATCGGACCTGATTATATCGAACTGTTGCGTAATGTCCTGGTAAATGGCGCTCGAAGGATGGACATATACAGCTAGCGGATAGATGGAGCACAAATCGGAACCGCAGACTGTCGGCGAGGGAACGCCAATAGTGGAGTAATATCGCAGGAGCAGCGAGAACGATGTCCCGATGAGATCCTGGTGAAGTTTTATCTGATCTTCTCCTGAGAGAAGAGACAAAATACGGACTGGCGTGCCGGCTTCATCGATTATCTGAACTCGGAAGTTGCCCAAATCGGCAACAACGATCTCAAACTGCTCGTTTGAGATGTAGTTATCGTCGGATGACATCCCCCGGGAGAGTGCGCGCTTGTGGGAACAGAACAAGAACAGTGGGAATTTGAATTGGCTCACAGAGACGACTGATTCATACCTTGCGAACGCTTGTAAGTTTCACGTCACGCGGATCCAAGAACTGCCCCGATTTGCTGCCCTTTGAGCCCATCGCGCAGACAAACCCGCCACGTTTGGAGAATGCGACCACGCGATTGTTACCACGATCGCAAACGAGTATGTGGTAGTGTGACGAATCAGCTGCAGAAGGGCTGTGAAGTTGACCACGCCCGTGGCCCTTCGATCCGAACGAGCGTAAGTAAGACATCTGTAGCTTCGCTTTAGATTTAGCCAACGGATTCAGAGTCAAAATATGCACACAGTGGCGCAGATCGTCAGTGACGTAAAGTTCGTTTGCCGTGTCATCCACAGCGATACTTCGTATACGTGACGTTCGATCGGTACTTCCAGCGTTTGCCGTTGAGAAGGCAAATGTCGCTGCAAGGCTGGCCGAGGCTTTAACTGCTCGAGTACTGTTCTTTTGCAAGCTCAACGACGTTACCAACTGATTGATGTCATAAGCTACAATAGCACCACGGTCACGATCACATGCTACAGTGAAACGTCAACATTAGCCAATTCGCATTTTTAGAGCATCGCCTACGTGCCTATAAGAAGCCCAGATCGCGTGGTACACTAACGAAACACACAGGCTCGTTAGCCGTCTTATTCTTCGAGACGTCAATTCCAACCACTCACAAGAGCCGCTACCGAACCCACACATCCCACTCCGGACGAGCTACTGCAGTCGTCTTGAACCCGAATCGTGAATAGGCATGCAGCATTGCTGAGCCGATAGACACCGATGTGGCCCGAGTCGTCGCCCACAAATGCTATATTCTCGTCAATGCCAATGATCGGACTCTCCAGAGCGGACGGCGACAGCACGGCACAACATTGAGGCAGCGCCTCCGGGGGTAAATCAATTTCGCGCGTGCAGAAGGCGCCAGTGAGTTTGAGCTTGCATTCGGCAGAGAGAATGCGACCCTTTTCCGCTTGTTCGATGCCCGCGATCCGCGCATGCTCGGCCTCTTGCCGACGCCTTAGCTGTTCAATCTCGAGGAGCCTCTGTTGCTCGGCCGCGATGCGCTCTACGATACAAGCACAGTCAAGCATTCAGCCATTTTTCTGACGACAGGCAAAAGCCTCAGATACCATCTTCTTGTTGCTTGAGCTCGCGCTCTTTTTGTAGGCGGAGATCCTCCTGCCTCTGTTTTGCGGCGGCTTCGAGTCGCTGGTTCTCCAGTTTCTGTCCTCAGAACGCATGCAGCAGACCGGTGTTAAGTCGTCCAGTCTATATTCTCTCGTTAGATCTACGTCGCAGGGGCGCACGCGCTGCCGGCGCTTCTCCGCGATAGGGTTGCTGCCGCCTTGCCCTCCCTGCATTCCGACGCTTCGATCCGCCACTTCAACCTGTCACAAATCAAGTGTTCATCTCCGCTAAAACCGGATCGGAACAGTTACTCGGATTCGGTTTTAGTGGGAATCCATCCCGCCAAAACACCTCAAATTCGAATCCCGCGCCAAATGACCTCGTCGGCGACGCGGCTGCCGGCGCTCAGCGGGGCGAGCACGGGTATCCAAGAGATTACGCGACGTCTGCAGGAAGAGCGCGATGCATTGAGGCTCAGCGTCGAGGAACTGATGCGCCAGCTGAGCCAGGAGCGATCGCAACGTGCGAGTCTCGAGCACGAGCTGCAGACCAAGGAGCTCGAGATCATCCACGAGCAGCAGCGCGCACGACAGGCCAAACAGACGCTGCAGGAGAAAGTCATGCAACTAGAGAAAGAGCTTGACGATGAGAAAGCGATGCACCAAATGACGCTCATGGGGCGCAACGTGGCTGCCGACAAGAACACTAGCCTCGCCGCAGAGGTGCGGGAGATCGAAACCAAGCTGAAGAAAGAGGTGGCGAAAAAAGATACACTCGCTGCCGAGCTGGAACAGGCTCGGGAAGAGGTGCAACTGGTATTGCTGGAGCGAGACTCCATCATTCAGCGCACTGAGGCGGACGCGAGGCGTGTTCGGGAACTCTGGGATCAGATCATTCACGAGCACGAGACGCAGAATGAGGCACTTCGTGTGGAGCTTGACGCCGTCCAAGGTGCAAAGGAAGCTGATGAGCAAAGGCTTGAAGAATTTCTCAAGAAGATCGAGGAGCTTGAGGGAGACGTTAAGAAACTGGGCGATGAGAAGCATGTGTTAGAGATCAAGATCGCCCAATCAAACAGTGATCACGATCTGATGAGATCGCGACTAGACAGGGAGCGACACCGAGAACTCGACTCGGGAGAGCACAAGAGCCAGCTGCAACTTCAGCTTCAGGATGCGCGAAATAGATGCGTCGTTCTGGAAGAACGCGAGAAGATCGCGATCCGAGAGAAAGATATAACCGAGCTGGTTGTCAAGAAAGTCCAGACAGAGCTGGAAACCCGGACAGAAGAGCTACTCGCACTGAAGACCGAATTCAGCGATCTCCTTGATAAACATGAGCGCTATGCGGAGGAGTTCAAGCAGAAATCGCGCCAGCGAGAAGTGGAAACCAAATTGAAACTTCAGAGGCTCGAGCAGCATCGCCTTTGCTCAGACAAAATCGCTCAACTTCGGAAACGAGAAGTTGCTGAGTACAAATACGCGATTCGATCCGTCAACCGTCGTATCAACGAAGTACGAGAGAAACAACAAGAGTTTGAGTACGCCGCGAAGTCAAACGAAATTTACGTTGCACCAAAGTCGTTAAGTATTCATCGACAATAGCGGCAATCGAACTGTGTTACACGATGTTCTTCTCGAGGAACGGCGCATTCTCACGAACACGCTCGAAGTTAAAGCAAGACGCATCGACGGTCTGGTACTTGCCGTGGGAAATAAGCTCAGCGATGGCGCGACCAGCACCTGGGGATTGCTGAAGGCCGTGGCCACTGAAGCCATTCACCAGGTACATATTCGGCACGTCGGGATGAATACCGATGATGGCATTCTATGAAGTGTAGGCGTTAGAGTTGTGTACCTTAATGAGAGTTGTAATGTACATGGTTGTACCTGGTCGAAAGTGTTGTAGTCATACCATCCTGCCCACGCATTGACGACCTTGATATCCTCGAACTTTGGTACACGGTCCGCAATGGTGGGCCAGACAACATTCATGAACAGCTCGTGATCTGGATAATCAAGCTCGTCATCGGATATGCCGTCCGGATCTTCGGAATCATCTGGGGAAACGCCACACACGAACTGTCCTCCCGAACCCTCGCGACGGAAGTACACTCCCGTGGGATCCACGACGAGAGGCGAGGCCGAAGAGCCCTTCCAAGTGTCTTCGTGAGGGCAGTGGTAAACGAAAATGGAGCGTTTGCTTCAATACCATCGAACAGAAATCTGTGAGAGTTGCCATATTCGTGGGAATCAACGTCTCGTCTCACCGTGGTTTGATTGGGTAGTCGTAGCTTCCGCACGCTTCAAGCAGCTTGCTCGCCCACGCACCAACAGCATTAACGACTTTGTCGGCAGACACGCCCTTTCGAGTAACCCCTGCGCTGTCTTTCTGCTCAAAATGGACACGCTTGATACGATTGGTTGGCTCATCAAGATCGAATCCCTTCACTTCGCCTTGGATCACGTCAACGCCGAGTGACACAGACTTGCGCTTGAGTGCGTTCAAGAATGACCAAGGGTCAAACCAACCCTGATCCTTCATACCAAGCGTGCCAGCCACAACTCCGTCAGTCGACAGCCACGGAAAACGAGCCTTGAGATGGTCTGGTGTGAGCATCTCCACGTTCGCATTCGCCTCCCTACTCACTTGTTAGCAAATCGAGCTGATCCAGCCATCGTTTTGAGTAGCCAGGACGTACATTTGAACCTTGTGGTTGGCTTCCAGCACAGGTTGCCCTTTCTCGCTTGCAAGGAACAAGTAGCCGCCTTCAACGAATTGGATGTCAGGCGCGTCTTGGCTTTCATCGACACGCAGGCGGGTCGGGATCGAGCGCAAAAACTCCGAGCCGTACTGGCTCAGAAGGATATTCGCTCGCTCGGAGAACTGGTGCCGGATGCCTCCTGCTGAAAGCATAGCTGAAGCGCGTTTGTACTGCCCACAACGCGGAATTCATTATAAACCACAGCAGTATTCATTGGATCTCCAGAGAAACGTACACCAGGGTCTCGCTCAATGACAGCGATCTTCAGGTCCGTAGTGGACGCAAGGTGGTACGCCGTGGAGCAGCCCATAACCCCGCCACCGGCGATGACGACATCGTATTTGTCGGTCGTGCTCGAGCTCGACGCAAAGCCGCGCAGAATGGCGCACCCCGTAGCTCTTGAGTGTGTCAATGGGCTAGTACATCACCCACAAGCACGTCAGTCCACTGGTGCTGCACGATCAGCTCCGCTGCGGCGAAGTCAGGCCCTAAGTACCGTTGCGCATTGCGAGCGAGCAGCATGGGCGTCAGCATCGCGATGCGTGCCGTCGAGGAAGATTTCGATTATGAGCCGACCGTCCAACTGACGTGGATATCCGCTGGACAGTCACTGTCATCAACAAGGCTTCACATTCTCCAAAATCCGATTAGACGGCACGCATCAAAATGAAGTTTCCGCTAAGACCGTCAAGTGGAAACATCATTCTTGAAGTTACAAAACTGCAAGCTCTGCAGTTTTGCTCAAGCATCAAACCGGTAGAAGTCTTTTATAACCGGTGTAAAACCGGTTTCTTTCTTTGTGTGTGAAGCAAAAACCACGACAACTTGGTCAATGGCGTCGACGGAGAGAACGTATGGGTCGTTCTCCCCGCGGCCTCGTGCTCGTCACGGCGACACACCCGACAGCCCGTGCCCACCAGAACCCGGACCCACTGAAGCGCCCGACGACCACGTCTATCCGGACGCGCGAGGTGCGCCCTTTCTGTCGCGCGTCTTCTTCGCGTGGTTCGACCCGCTTGTGGAGATCGCGAGCCGCCGCCGCGTTGAGGTGGGCGACATCTGGAACCTCCCAGCCGACGTGCGGTGTGAACGTGCCTACGAGGAGTTCCTCGCTGCCTACAAGGTGACCGGCTCTCTCCTGTGGTCCATCGCGCGCTGCTACTGGCCATATTTTCTCCGTAGCAGCGTCTTGTCGTGTGCAGGCGTCGCGTTCAGCATCGCCCACCCGCTGCTGCTCTACGCTGTCATCAAGATCGCCATGCAAGCGAAGCACGGAGAAGGTGTGGTCGTGATTATGCTCCTACTGGTTTGTATTCTCGTCGCCAAGATCGCGTCCGTCGCCTTCAAGCGTCATAGTCTCCAAGTGCTACTCATCGCATCCACGAAGGCTGTCGGCGCCATTGCGACGCTGCTGTTCGATCGTGCCATTAGTGTTCCCTCTACGCCTGGAGGCGATAGTGCTTCGTCTATCTCGAGCGCCGACGCGTCGTTCTTGCTTCACGAGCTGGGGAAGATCTACCACGTGCTAACTATTATCCACATGCCGTGGGTATACACAGTCCACATCACCGCCAACCTATACATTTTGTACTCTATTATTGGGGACGCGTTTGTGGTCAGTATTATGTCGGCTATAGTCGCCCAATTAATCGCTGGACACCCGCAGCAGTCATCGATGGACGGAAGCGAGAGCTAAACGAATTCAATTGGTGAGCGAGTGCGTCAAGGCTATCCAGACTATCAAGCTTCACGCGTGGGAGAATCGTTCCTGCGTCGAATTCAAATACTCCGGAACGACGAAGTTGACGCCACGACTCAGTACCTTGCCGTCGCTGTCGTGACCAGATCTATCCTCGCAGTACTGCCGGAGACTATTATGATCTTCACCTTTGCTGGTCTCACAATTAGCAGTCAGGGACTGACCGAGTTTGACCCTCCTAGTGTGTTTGCGACGGTTGCAATCGTAAACCGGCTCCACTGGACATTCACGATGTTCATCTCTCAAGTGAACGACCTTTCCCGAGCATACGTGTTCTTGAAGCACGTTGAGACTGTATTGAAGCAGCACCGTGAACAGCACGAACGGTGCACAAAGCGCTGTGAGCGTACATGTACGCCATCTTCAACTCCGCTAATCCATCTTCCGCAAGTTATGATCCACGTCTCACACGCCATGATCGCGCGGACGTTGGACGAACCAATTCTTGTGAGTACCAACTTACTCGTACGCAAAGGAGAACTCGTGGTTCTGTACGGTAAAACAGGTTCGGGCAAGTCGACTTTGCTTAGAGCGCTCGTAGGAGATGCTATCCAGCTCAATCGACGAGGCATCATCGAAGTAAAGGGAAAGGTAGCGTACTGCTCCCAAAACCCATGGCTACAGACTCTCAGTATTCGAGACAATATTCTCTTTGGCGAGCCTTACAACGAACACAAGTATCTCAACGTACTCTACGCCTGCTGCCTCTTGCGTGATCTGCGTGCACTACCAGCTGGTGATAAAACTATCGTTGGACCAAAAGGTCTTAATATCTCGAGCGGTCAAAAGGCTCGAATTTGCTTCGCTCGAGCATGTTACTCAGATGCAGATGTGTATCTTCTCGATACACCGCTTGCTTCTGTGGATTCCATTGTGCAAAGCGACATATATTCCCGATGTTTCATCGACTTGTTGAGACACAAAACGGTGGTTTTGGTGACTCACAACATGGAGGTCGTAACATCGCCGTTCGTGGACCAGGTAATCCGACTTGATGAGCACCAGTTTGTTCACGAGACGGCAAGAGGTGGATCTTTCGCGACGAACCTACAGCTTTCGTACAAACCTCGCCGTTCTGTCGAGATGTCGAAGAAACTTCGATCTCGCGGATCTATTAAAGTGGAGAAACCTCCGTCCATCGAAGCGGCGACAGTATTTGGAGATACGCATAGTCTGGAGCTTGTCGACTTTACTGGCTCCCGAATCGACGCCCAGTGGGAAGTACTAGCGTCGAGGATTGACTGCTACCGCGTCAGGAACGAGATTGAAACGCTCCTCCAGCATCAAGTGATGGACGAATACATCGCCCTCTGTGGGTCTAGGTGGTTTCTAATTCCACTTTGCTTAACGGTGGTGCTTGCTCGCGTGAGTCTGGTTGCGAGTGACGTTTGGGTGTGTTTATGGAGCGAACAAGTTGCTATCCTCGAAAACAACAACACCATGAATGTCATTGAAGAGGAGGAGAATGAGCGGCAGATCAACGTCGCAGTGTACGCTATGCTCATTGTCAGCGCAGCAGCAATGACATTTTACGGATCTGTGATTGCGACAGTGAGTTGCAAAGAGGCCGCTAATACTCTCTTCTCGCAGATGATCAACGGCGTCTTGCATGCACCGATGTCGTTCTTTTACTTGCGGCCTATTGGAGAGATCGTTAATCGTTTCAGTGGAGATGTTGTTCGAGTTGACAGTTCCCTACAAGAAATAGTGTACAAGAATGCGTCATCGCTTGCTGGTATCTTGGTGCCATGGGTCGTTTTGATTATTTTGATTCCAGACATGCTTCTGGTTATCCCTGTGATTGTGTACTTGATCCGTCGTAATCGCTATCACCTACGTGTTGCGCTTGAAATGTCACGACATTGTGTTGCAAGCCTATCCCCGTGTTACAACTCGATCGAGGAGTTCGTCGAAGGCCGCCGCGTCATCCAGGGCTTTGGATTTGGACAAGTAGATCGCTTTCGCCGTCTACACCAGCAACAACTCGACCACATGCTCAAGATGCAGTATGCAAACTCGATGTTCCAGGCGTGGAGCGCTTTGAAGTTCATGAAACTTGACATTATCCTCATCGGCGTCTTAATCGTTTGCCCGTTTCGACGAGACATGGACCCTATCGTGCTCGGCCTCGCACTCAATTACGTCTTCCTCATGAACTCGCAACTATTCAACTGGTACGCGTCAGCATTAGAGCTTGGTTCAGGTTTACTCGTTGTCGACCGAATTGTCGAGTACGCGAAATCAAGTCAAGAGAGCACAGTGATCAGCAACCAACCTGGAGAAGAATGGCCTACACGCGGCGAAATCCGTTTTGAGACCGCGTCATTTCAATACAACAACCTTCATGGTCCAGTTTTAACAGATATTACGCTGCACATACTCCCCGGCGAAAACATTGGGCTCGTTGGCCGCACCGGAGCAGGCAAATCTTCAATGACTATGGCGTTGTTTCGCATCCATGAACTTGTCTCGGGGAGGATCCTCATTGATGGCGTCGACATATCGCTTATCGATGTTTATACTCTACGATCCCGGCTCTCGATCATTCCACAAAGCCCCCTCTTCTTTCAAGGGACGCTGCGGAGCTACCTAGACCCGTTCGGAGAGCTAGATGACGTATTGCTCTGGGAAGCACTCCGTAAGACGGGACTGGCTGACACTGTTTCGCGAATGAATGGGAAGCTTTTCGCAGAGCTTCGTGAGAATGCTGAGAACCTCAGCCAGGGAGAAAGGCAGTTGCTTTGTCTATCACGCGTGCTGCTCAAACAGTCCAGAATTGTTGTGCTCGATGAAGCGACCGCCGCCATCGACCACATTTCTGATGAAACGCTCCAAGCCGTACTACAGCGCGAGTTCAAAGACGCTACAGTCATCTCGATCGCCCACAGGCTCGAATCGATCCTGCAATATGACAGGGTTGTCGTCATGGATGAAGGTCGCATAGTGCAGTGTGGCTCAGTTGAAGAACTCGTGGGAGAGGCAAACGGTCCATTCTTTGATCTGTTAGAAGGCGCCTTGCTCAAAATGTGACCCAGGAAATCAATCCATGACGAAGCGCTCGACAACGTTCTCGTCGCAGACGTTCTGCAGCTGATCAACTTTGTCGTAGAGACCAAATTGGCCACCTGTATGGACAAAGAGGATTGAACGGCCGACGAATTTCTACAACAGAAATTGCGATATCACCACACTAGAACTCCGAGATCCTGGTCAGACGTACCTCTGGCACTTCATTTAGCTCACGAATGAGATGATACAACGCCTTTCCTGAGTACACGGGATCCATCACGACGCCAGTCTTGCGTGCCACGTTGGTGATGAACTCGAGCTCGGCGGCTGTGCTCCGTGCATAACCGGTTCCTTGTGCGTTCGTGATTTGTAGGAACTCGCGCGACGAAAGGTTGGCTGGGGCTCCCATCTCGGGCAAGATGTTGGTGTCGATGTAGTTGAAGAAATAGTCATCGTTGTCGCACACAATGTACGCGTGAACAGGAGACTTCGAGTCTCCGTTCTGTTTGAACCGCAGGGATGGAGTGGTGTCAACCGATAATTCATCTTTAGCGTGCAGATATGCCCCAAGCCCAAGGCCAGCCGCAGTGCCGCCAGAGCCACACGCGAACGCCAAATCGGTGATTTCAATTTGTGCGTCCTGTAGCTGTGTGTGGATTTCCTCGATTGCCTGCAAGTACCCCCACGTGCCGAGACCGTTGCTTCCACCCACTGGAATGGCATAAGGCCGGCGATTCTGCGCACGCAAGCGTTCGCACGTTTTCTAGATGTATCTGCAAGGTCAGTCTATCCAGAAGCTGCATCTGGATTTTTCGAACGACTACTGTACCTGGATCATCGCCTGACTGCCATAGCGACCGTACTCATGTCGCGACATCTGGATGATCTTGGCGTCAATGAGTCGATCGAAGAGCACGTTGCCCACCAGTCCGGGGTCTTCATCTGGCTTGTTGGTGCGCAGCAGCAGGTACGAGTCGAGCCCGAGCATCCTCGCGACCAGCGCCGTCGCGCGGCAGTGGTTGCTCTGCAGGCCGCCGCAGGTGACGACGCAGTCGGCCTTTTGCGCCAGCACGTCCCGGAAGATGAACTCGAGCTTGCGCATCTTGTTGCCCGACGTTTCGAGCCCGCTAAAGTCCTACCAAAGTCCATCGCAGAACCCGTCAGTCAACCAAGCTCCACTGAGGAGCTCCTTCGCTTGAACTTACGTCTCGCTTGATGAAGAGCTTGACGCCCTCGGGCAGCCCCGGCGGCTCAAAGGGGAAGATGGGCGTCGGGAAATGGCCCAGCCGCAGCTTGTGCACCGGTGCGTTGCGCAGCGTTGAGGCCGCCCATCGCGGCGCAGCGTACGGCACGATCGAGAGCATTATTACGACTGTCGAACTTCACCTTGTTCAACTGTGCTATCGTACTTTAATGAGGCAATACGGAGCATCGCGGTTGAGTAACTGCGACGTGGTAGAATGGAGCCATGCGATTGGGTCGATGGATGCAACCAGCGCCGCGACTCTCTGGGCTTATGGCGCTCCTCCTCCTAAGAGGCGAATGAAGCGCATGGACCCATTCCTGGATCGGACGTGAGGCGTACGGATCAAGCGATGGTCCCCTCCAAGGCATTCGTCCGGCTTGCAGTAGCTGGAGCGGTTGCCAGTGCCGCGTTCATTGGGGTTGCATACGGCTCTCTGCGCGCCGGTGATGAGGTTACGGAACCTGCAGCTGTTGCCTCGAGCCATAGTCCACACGACGAGGTGCTCGCAATCTCGCTTGCTGCTGCTGTGATCTTCGTGGCAGCGGGAGGGGGCATCGGCGGAGGTGGTGTGCTGGATCCGATCTACATCTTGATTCTCGGCCTTGACCCGAAGCAAGCCATCCCGCTCTCCATCATCACGATCGCCGGCGGTGGTGAGTGCTGCACACGTAGCGGAGGTAGAAGGAGCGCTGAATAGGCTTCTCTTGATTCCAGCCATCGCCAACTTCATTCTGAACGTACGCAAGGCGCGCCGCAACTCGACGCAGCCAGTGATCGACTACGACCTCATTCTCGTCATGCAGCCAAACCTCCTACGTGCGTGATCTTCTACATACCATACTGTGCAATGCTGCACGTTTACCCCTTGCTTGTAGTGGGCGCGACTGTCGGGACTTACGTGAACAAGATCGCACCGTCGTGGCTGCTTTGCGTGCTGCTGGTCGCGCTGCTCGTTGTGACGAGCTCGCGGACGCTTCAGAAAGCACTTCGCGTGAGCAAGAAGGAGACATGGGACTTCTTCAACCGCTACTCAAGCGAGTCAGGATCTCTACTCACTCGACAGGCAGCACCAGCTACTTCAACTCGCTCTGCCGTGATCCCATGGCGGAAACTCGGCACGCTCTTCGGGCTTCTCGTTACTGTGATCCTTTTCAACCTGATCGCTGGCTCTGCGTCCATGCCCAGTATTGTTGGCGTCCATGCTGACTCGTGGGCCCACAGCGTTGTGGCCGCGCTTCCGGTCGTGTTTCTGCTCGTGTTCACGCACTTTTCGTACCAGAATATCGTCGCAGCGTATCGCCGCCAGCAGACGCCAGGCCACGTTGCAACCGATGAAGAAATCAAGGTAGAGCTCAGCACGACTCGGTTGGCTTGATGCACGCCTCGTCTCACCCAGATTTGTGTACGTAGTGGACGCCGCACCTGCTGAAGACCTCCCCATTCATGCCCGCTCTCGCGGGCGTGATTGCTGGCATGTTTGGACTGGGCGGCGGCATCGTCGCGGGTCCCTTGCTCCTCGAGCTTGGCGTGGATCCGACTGCGTCTTCTTCGATCACGGCCACCATTGTGCTGTTCTCCAGTTTATGTACGTGGAGACTCTCCACGATGCCGCGGACTTGCACTAACGTGTCTCTCGCGTGCTGCAGTGGTGTCAGTGCAGTTCGTGATGCAGGGCGTCGTCGACTATGCGCTCGCGCGCGTGCTGTTGCCTGTGGGTTTCGCCATGACGTTCCTGGGCAACGTGATCTTGTTCCGCGCCGTGCAGCGCTATAACTGCCCGTCGCTGATCATCTTCTCCATGGCCATCATTCTCATCATCAGCGCCATCGGCATGTCGGTGGAGAGCATCAAGACGCTCTTCTTCGACGCCTGAGGAAGAGGCATCTCGCTGAGGATTATCCAATTATCCATGTTCCCTGCCATGCTATCCAATTGAAGCGTCGCGTCACGGTGCGACAGTTGATGTGGACGAATAAACGCTTCTCATTGGTTAATAATGATACATTAGAGCGTTTTGATTGGTTCAAAACGTAATCAGAAACGATCCTCCAACCGCAAAACGTCGTGGCTGTGAGCTGTCTGCAATGCTCAGATTCAAGTTGCCAGCTCCGAAGCGAAGGCACTGGAACCGGAATTCGACCGCCACCGCTCGTGTACACCGTGCAGTAGATGACTCGGCGCGTATTCGTCTTCGGAGCTTTGCTGCTGGTCGCGCTGGTTTCAGTCGCCGTGGGAGGCGAGACCTCCGCGCTCAACCTGCGCGGTCAACTGACTGCGAATGCGACATTCGCTCCGATCCAAGATCTGCCGGCCCAGGATGCAGCCGCGCAGGCGCTTCACTACGAACAGCACGAGATTGTGGCGATTGTGCTGGCCGGCGTGGTCGTCTTTGTCGCGGCGGGTGGCGGCACGGGCGGCGGGGGGGTGTTGGATCCAATCTACATCCTGATTATGGGGCTGGATCCAAAGGTAAAGAAGAAGAGATGCTGTGGGGCGGTGATGTGGTTCCATTCTTTGTCTCCTGAGTGCGTGGTGTTCGTAGATCGCGATTCCGCTCTCCAGCATCACGATCGTTGGCGGCTGTGAGTTCGCTTTTCTCACTTGACGTTAATGATGTTTTCTGACGCGCGACTCATTGTAGCGATTGCAAATTTCCTTCTCAACATCCGCAAGTCGCGCGCCACTACGACAGAGCCACTCATTGACTGGGATTTTGTGCTAGCCATGCAGCCAGTTCTGCTTAGTGAGTCATTCGGGTGATTCGTATTCTTCCAGCAACTAACGCCGTCGCTTTACTTAGTGGGTGCAGGTTTTGGAACCTTTCTCAACGCGATTCTTCCGTCGTGGTTGCTCTGTGTCCTTCTTGTTGTTCTCCTTGTGTTCATGGGCAAGCGGACTTTGGAGAAGGCGATCCAGGCGAGACAGCGCGAGCATTGGGGTTGCTTGGGCGATACGGCTCAAACCCCGCTGATCGGGGCCACTTATTCGACTCACCCAGTAGGTCTTCCTATATTCATGCAATCGACACTGAGCAGTTAAGCCTCAAATAATTGTATGATGCAGAAGCAACGTTACCAAGCGACCATCCCGTGGAAGAAAGTCGGCTCACTATTCGTGCTCTTCACCGGAGTAGTAGCTCTCAATCTGATCGCTGGCTCTCCCCAAATCCCAAGTATTATCGGTTTGGCTCCTGGATCATTCCTTGCGGGCATCGCTTCGTTCTCCCCGACGATCTTCCTCATTGTGTATTCGCACTACGCGTACAAGAACATCATTGCAACATTCTACCGCCAACAGAACCCGCGTTACGTGCTCTCACCAGGCGAGATCCAGTGGAACCCGAAGTCGGTGCAATACTTTCCGTTGGTTATTATGGGCGTTGGAACAGTCTCGGGCATGTTTGGCATTGGTGGTGGGATGGTGAACGCTCCGTTGATGCTCGAACTTGGTGTTGATCCATCAGCTGCAGCTGCAATGACGGCAACGACCGTTCTCTTTTCGAGCTCAAGTACGTCTATAACGGCATGTCGATCATGTCAAACTGATGGCTGACATCGTGCTTTTGTCTATAGTGTCCTCGTTCAGCTACGTCATGATGGGCACCCTTAACTTCACGTTGGCCGAGGTCCTGTTGCCCGTGGGCTTCGTTGCGACGCTCTTCGGCCACGTGTGCCTTGAGCGAGCGATCCAGCGATTCAACTGCCCGTCGCTCATCATCTTCTCGATGGCCACGATTATCATCGTGAGCGCCGTCGCCATGAGCATCGAAAGCGTGCGCGCGGTGCTTGGAGACTGATGCCTTACTGGTTTAGGTTATATTGGAAATGGATACAATGTGTAGTCCACATCATCGATACGAGCCGTAGTGTAATTACAAACTTCCTGTTGAGCAAGCGTTTTTACGCAGGCACAAATTGGTAAATATCCGCTCGCCCAAAAGTGCAGCTCGGTCTTCCGCGTGGTTTAGCCCATGCTCCCAGGTCGACGCGAAGAGTGAGGCGACGTTAACCAGCGTTTCTGCGGCGGAGCAAGGGTATCCGAGGCAGGAGGCATTGAGACAGCGATGGCGGAGGTCGGCAATGGTTCGCTGGGAGCGAAGAAGCGCCGCGAAATGAATGGCGTGGACGGCAGTTCGCCCGTGAAGAAGATAAAGATTGAAGACGATGAGCTACCTGAGGTACGAACGAGCGAGCACGAGGGGGTCGTTGGCATCGTCAACTTAGATGTGCTGAGCTGCTCCCAGGCAAATCCGAACACGGTGGAAGCGGTGCGGCATAGGAACAAAGAACTGGCGCTGGATCTGCAGGAGAAGAACCGTCGGATCGCATTCCTGGCGCAAAAGTGCGAGTCGTTGTTTCGGCAAAGCGCGGTTGCGCACCACGCATTTCGCCGCATACAGCGGCAGTGGCTGCAGTTGATCGACGACATTAGTACTGCCAGCCGCGTTCTCAACGTCGATGGAACGGAAGAGTGGCGAGACACTGTGAATAAGACCGAGTCCTTGGGAATGCTGCGGCTCCCCAGCGATGCCGTGAATATAGCGTTGCCAGAGTGGTTCTTGGCGATCAGCCGTGGCGATGAAGAGGTCGACATGCCAACTGAGGATGAACAAGATGCCGAACACCCCGAAACAAAGTCGGAATTATTAAACGAGAAGGAGAAGCAAGTAGAGAAGTCACTGCAAGATCAACAAAGGCAGGTGAACTCCGTTCTCGAAAAATTGCTGGCTGCTCTCTCAAACGGGAGTTCAAAGACTTTGGAATTGAAACAATTGGTGGCGGATAAACGAGAGGCTTCATCACAAGTGCTCGAATTAAAAGGAGAGCTAGAAGCGGTAGGTGTTCTATTTCGTGTACAGTGTCAAAGTATGTCTGACCCCACCATGTGTCGCTCCAGGTGAAACGAAAGTTGGTTGATATGCAAGCCGACTTGGAAGCGAAAGAAGTCGAGCGGCATCGTGCCTGTCGATCGTTTGATCGACTGAAAGAGCAGGTAGAAAGGTCAAGAAAATCTGACGAAGTGCCAAACGGAGTAAAGTTCGAGAACGGCAGCACAGCAAATGATGATAACGAAGACAAAAAGCTACCTCCCAGGACCGGAGAAAAGCGCGTTACACTGGTCGATCCTGATGTCAAGTCGTCTGTAGATCGTGAAGTCGTTCAGAAGCTGAATGCGGACAAAGGTATATTACTGCAAAAACTAAAGGAAGAGCGACAAAAGGTGGAGTCAATGCGATCCGAGCTCACTCGACTGCAAGCCGTCGAGAGTGCGGTACGTTCTCACTGTGAACACTGTGAGCATTATCGTAATGCTCACGTCTATTTCACCGTGCACAGGCTGACCAGGAAAACGCACGACTACGGCAAGAGTTGGAGGCCACTGTTACCAGGCTACAGGGCGAGAAATCGAATATCGAGGAAGAGTTTGCAGCTTTTCGAGTAACTGAAAAGGAAAGTCTCCTTCACGTCCAAGAAACTTGGAATAATCAACTCGAGAAAGTTCAGGAAGATGCGGCAAAAACGAAGGCCAAGTTCAACGAGCTAGTGTTCAAGAACACCGCTTTGAGAGATAAGCTCTCCTCCTTTTCCGCTTATCGCGACCAGGTATGTGGGACAACTTTGTGTCGAGGTGTAAATTGGTGCTTATAGGCTGTCTTTTCGAAGCTGTCGGATGCTAAAGCACAATACGAGTCATTAAAGCGCGAAACTGATCGATTAAAAGAAAGTTTGGAAAGGGAGAAAATTAGGGGAGATCGTGTGGTGCTTGCTGCGGAGAACAAGCAGGCAAGCGATCTTCGGGAGAAGCTCGAAGCAGTGGTGAAAGAGCGTGACTCGCTGAGACAAAAAGTGGACAAGCTCATGGTTTCGCTCGAGTGAGTGGTGGCATCGTGAAGCTACCAGGCGGATCTAAATCTAACCATAATGTGTACTTTTTACAGAAAATCTAGTGACACGAAACTCACCGACGCGATTAAGCGAGAGGCTGACGCACTAGACTCTTTGAGGTCTCAAGGCGAGGAGTTAGCGAAACTCAGAGCTGATGTTGCTGACCTTCAATTGGAGCTTGAAACAGCTACAGCAAGCCAGACCGCTTTTAAAGATGAGAATGATGCATTGGTTTTGGAGATCGAAGTCCTCACCAAAGAAATTGAATCAGCTCGCCATTCGAAGAAGAAAGTTCTGAAGCAACTCGAAGAGAAGCGGCAATCAGCCAAGAAGATGCAGTCCGAGCTGGCAAAGGAGTCAGATGCAAGGTCTCACTCGACTGAGGAACTAGCAACAGTAAGACTACAAGTGAGTACTCTCAAGTATGTTCACTCTCAGCAAAAAGCCGCACTCGATGCAGCGAAGGTCAGTTCTGTTACGGTTGGCGAATGTGTATTGATTCTCACATCAGATCAATGCAGGAGGTACAAAAGGCTCGAGAGCAGGAGCTTGTCGATCTCAAAAAAGCCTTCGAAACGTTGCAACGCGAGCGTGACGCTCTTGCTGTTGACAAAACGAAGTTGGATCGCGAGGTCGAGGTTGCCAAGCAAATGTATAAGGCGGAAGCTGCTCACAAGCAGCGACAAGTTCTTCAAGACAAGTCTCGACCATGCGATCGTTGCGAAACGTATCGAAAAAAAGAGGCCGACTTCGAGAAGCAGATTGCGAAGCTCAAGGCATCCGCTAACAGTTTAAGTGGAGAAGGTAGCGGACTCACTGACCTTGAGCGATTTGAGCTACAAGATCTACAGAAACAGCTCAAGTGCTCAGTGTGTCAGGATCGTCACAAGAACGTGATCATCTCCAAGTGCTCTCACTTGTTCTGCAAGGAGTGTATCGACAGCAACCTTCGGTCCCGGAATCGCAAGTGCCCGACGTGCAAAAAGATGTTTGGTCAGGACGATGTCAAGAGCGTGTGGTTCACGTAGTCTAATAAGACCGCCGCGCACGATGATTCTTTCATTCTAACAGTCTTAGCACCCATTAGTGATAAAGTTCAGCAGAGGACGGAGGAGACACGTTCCAATTGTTCCCACTGGTTGTGTGCTGATTCTCATTGATGATGAAGGGGGGCTCGAGCAGCGACCAGAACTCAGCCATAATCATGGGCTGGATCCAACAGAAAGCCTATGGAGATCACCGCTTGAGTTTTGGTTATCGCATAGGCCCTGCGGACGGTGGAGGGGCGATTTTGGGCGGGATATCCGCGACACTCTTGACATCGAGGCGTTTGGGGAACCGCCGAATTTGTCGTCGCAGCCGTCGCCAAGGCTGCACCTTCAGCGAGAGCTGAATCACAGCAAAGCTAAAGGAAGGACTGGCGCCGCAATCGTTCTGATGCACTTGCACCGGTCCGCGACCACAATCTCAGTCTACGGATGCTTCCGAAGCTCTTCACGTACTTACGATCGTCGCGGTCTCCGCGGCGAGCACACCATAATCACTTGTTGACGGCTGCTGTGGTTTGCCCGTGTGTGCCACGGTCGCTTGGCATTCTGGCGCTGCCATGGGCCACATGGCGCGGCCGCGACGGTCACACGAAGGCGACACGCAGCTCCTTGCGCACAAGCCGCGGCTGTGCTCGCCGTCGGCTGCATTCCACTCCTAGAGAGTTCAACCAGTACAGGTGGATTGCCGATTGTGGGCTTCGCCCATCGAACGCAGAGATTCGCGGAGCGGTTCCATTTGAATCGCAAGTTGTATTCACCAGCGTAGCGATCATTCAATAGTACTAAGGTAGTTTTTTTTAGGCTTGTGGTGGCGATCAGCGACAGAAGGAGGCAGCCACCAGGATTTCACAAAGTAGTAGTAGCTGTTCAGACAATGCAGAGCGTTGGTTTGCACGAGATGTAGATCTACAGAAATCAGTTCTTCCTTGCTCACCGAACTGTTTCCCATCAAGAGCAGGCGAGAAAAAGAAAACACAAACACAATGCGTCGGCGAATATGGAGATATTGTTCGGGGATTCAACTACCTACTTGATGCTTGCGCTCGCTACCTACTCGTTTTCGCTTCGTTTGGCTTCCTCCTTCAACTTCTTCGCATTATCTTTCTCAATTGCATTCTACGCTCCTTTGCTCCACCACGGTGTCAGCCTGCGCCGCGCTCTTCATCGACCCACCACATCCACATCGTCATCCTGTCGACGCACGCAACGAAACGGATTGAGAACCACAAGACGATCCAAAAAGACCAGGCCAGAATCAACCCCCAGCCCGACTGACGCACGAACGACTCCCACAGCCAGCGAGCTGCAAGCGCACGTGTGGAGCGATGCGAGACCAGCGCCCAGTTTCCGCAGCGGACCCACGCGCCTTTGCGGCGAGGACACGCCTCCGGTCTTCCCACAAAGGAGCCTGACTCCGAGCATCTCACCCGCCAACGCATTGGGTCGGCCACGTCCACCACCCGCCTTCGCGATCTCGTGTGACCATCGCCGCATCCGTGGACTCGCTGCTTGCCGACTGCTGTCGCACCGTCGCGTCTCGTTCCCGTCGCCGACTGGCTCAGACCCCCTACCTCGCTCGCCTTTTCGCTCGCACCCCCCACACTCTTGCGTTCTTGTCTTCTTGCGCTCCATCGTGCCCCTTGGTCTTGGCGGCAGGTTGGCTTTGCTCTTGATTGTCGCGTTTCGTAGCATGCCTGCCGCCTTTCGTCGGTGCTGGAAGGATGGTCAGTTGATGGTCGGGGAAGCGGAATGCGCGTCGCATTCACTCGTCGTCCTTGGTGTCGCTGATGTCACCGTGTGCAAGTCACACCACTCACGCATTAACGCCAGTGCGACGGCTGAGGCGCCGCTGGAGCCTTGGCCTTGCCCTTGGCCTCCGTCGTCGGCTTGACCATGGCCTTAGGCTTGGGCTTATGCTTGGGCTTCTCGGTCGCCTGCTGCTTGTTCTTTATCTCGGCCGCCTTCTCGGCCGCCGCCGCTGTGCCGCCGTCGCCGTCGCCGTCGCCATCACGGTCGTGGTCGTGGTCGTGGTCAGTGCCACTTTGTCTTGAGTCCTTGGCTTCGACGGCGTTCGCGCCGGGGAAATCTTCGGCGGCACAATGCCCGATACTCTTGGCTTTGGCACTCTTGTCGCAAGCGAGGCACTCGCAGCCGCGGCCGCACAAGAAGCCAGATCCACCTGCGGCACAGCCATCACTGCCACCGCCAAAGCCACCGCCGCCGTCGCCATGGCTCCATCCTCAGCGCTGAAGACAAAGACATGACTTGGGCAGCCGGGGCAGCTTGGGCAGGCGCTGGGACTAATTCGCTCAATGGTGGCGCCTCTTGCGTCTGCTCTGCTCTGCAGTCGCGCTCTTGCCTGCGTTTGATCGAGATCAAATTCAGGACTGAACTCGCCAGACCGGAAGAACCACCGAGCCGTGATCCATGAGACACCGAGATTTTGATTGATGGGGACTTGATTGATGGGGACCGACTACGGATGACTCGCGTCGGGTCGCCGCTCAACCGACGACGAGCGGAAGCGGTCGGCTTGAGCGCCGAGGCGATGACCATGGGGGCAATAGAGCGAGCGTCATCGCGCGGACGCCGCCACGGATGGGCCTAGCGACAGTGTCGACGGGGAACGGCGGCGGCCATGTGACGCTGAGGCGAGCGGGCCATATTCAGTCGCTGAGCTCCCCAAGATGACGGCGTTACCGGTAAAACCGAATTTGAAAACCAATGGTTTAAGATAGTTTCTAGCGTCCAACTGATTGATTTGCACAGCTGCAATGGGCAAGCGAAGAGCTCCAGGCGGAACGGCTTCGCTCCGTGGTGGCCCAGCCGCTAAGCGCCTCAAGGACAGTCGCGAACCCGATGGTGATGTCGCGGAGAAGCTCTACTCGCTTCAGGACGTGATTCTCGTGCTCGGCGATGGCGGTGAGTCCTGACTCGGAGCTTGTCCGCGCACGGATTATTGATGGGTGCGTGGTTGGGACAGACTTCACATTCTCAAGGGGACTGACGGCCCACCGCGGAGGAGGTCGCAATCTGGCCGCAACCTCTTACGACTCGGAGCCCAAGGTCAAGGCGAAATACTCGAATGCTGCAGAATGCATCCAGGCGGTGCGCGCCTCCAAGGCGACCGTGCTGCACGGCGTAGATGCGACCAAGTTGCATCTGCTTTCTCGTCACGTGCTAGAGGACAGCACAGACGTGCCTCGATTCTTCAAGTATATCATCTTCAACTTTCCACACACGGGTCAGCAGCGGGTCCATATCAACCGGGCGCTGCTGCTTGAGTTCTTCGAGAGCGCCCGCAACAAGCTCGTCAAGGCCGGGGAAGTTCACATTACCTTAAAGAATCGCCCGCCATACTCCAACTGGCTCGTGGAGGATCAAGCGAAAGCTGCGGGTTTCGTGTTGAAGGAACGCCGACGTTTCAACATTCGCAACTTCCCAGGCTATAACCATCGCACAACCGACCCGCAGGCCAAGGCTTTCGAGGCCGAGCTGTGCATCACCTACGTGTTTGTCGTCAACCGCACCAAGGTAAGCGAAGAGTGTCGCTCACATCCAACTTGACCTCCCATAGTGACCTGTTCTGAGCAGTATCCATTCGAGACCATCGCTGCTGCACAAATCGAGGTTCACCCAGACGCGGGCGAAGAGGTCCTCGACGCAGGGAGCGCATCACAGCCCAACCATAATGAGCCTCTTGATGAAGACAAAGATGAAACACTTGACGAGACCAGAAAAGTCAGTAGAAACACCAAGCGCAAGCGCAGGAATCGCCATTCAGCCTCGTCGTCTCCTCCGGCCCATCCCACGACTGGAGCTGGAGCCAACGAACAACCAAGCATCAAGCAGAGAGCCGCCAGAGGTCTCTGGCGTCCGCTGCATCGCCGTGGGCGAATCTAAGTTCGACTGTTGAATTTTCGCGAACACTACTGCACAGGATTTATAAACCTAACCACAATACTGGACTAAGTTTGGTCCACTCCGAAACCAGGATTTTTCCAGAGCGAAAGGAAAGAAAAAATGCCCGTAAAATTCCTCCTAAAACCGTTTAGGAAAGTTACCTAAGTTACCTCGTCCCCAGAACTATACCGTGGCGGGGTCGACATTGGCTGCGACATTGCAGCGCTGGCGGCGGCGATTGACGGCGATTGATCGCGAGTGCGAAGGGACGCTGCGAACCGTCGCAGAATTGGTGTTCTGCTGGTTCCTTCGTAAGTGTGGCGGTTGGCGGTTGGTTCGTTTCAGTCACCTCACAACTGATCGTCCTGTGCCACACGACCAGACGTGCCTCTGACTCTGCGGCCTCCGAGATTCTGTGGCAGCCGCTGTGGCAGCTTCACTGTGCCAGCTCCACTGCGCCAGCACCACTGTGTCAGCTACTGTCCGCGTGAACAAGGTTGGCAAATGATCCTGGTCTCTGGCATGGAAATCCTGGAGAGCTCTAAGTAATCCTGGCGCTGTAGAATGGAGGCGTTTGGCCACGTCGAGCAAAT
>JAADVR010000485.1:0-26246 GCA_023335855.1 Pythium scleroteichum | reverse complement strand
AACTTTTACCATGTCTTCTGATTGCAGTGTTTACAGCCAAGAAGGGGAAAGACAAGGCAATGCAGCTCTTCGGACCGTGCTACACAGTTGACACGTTTGCGACAAGTGTGGGACAGATCTAGATCCCCGAGGACACGCAACTGGTCCAAGATGAGAAGATTAAGCCGGCGTTGTCCGTTCGTCAAGCGGGAAGACCAAACAAGAGACGCATTCGTTCGCGGGGTGAGGCAGGAGGTAGTGCTCGAAGACCGTACAAGTGTGGAAGATGCGGCCAAATCGGCCACAACAAGGCAACATGCTGTGCTTTAGGCGTGTGAAAGCACCTTTGGGTGTCGAAAGGGTGGCTGAAGGGTAGCAAAAGCGTAGCGAAAAGTGCTATGGTTGCATAATATGACAAAAACTTGACTCTCTTACGATTGTTGATGGTTTTGTGCCTTGCTAACCGAGAACGTGTGTATCCAGGGAGTAATCCCATTCGACTCAATCCGAACGACCATTGGATTACGCTTGCAGGGGGTTCTTTATCCCACCAACGCTTCTCCGGTCTGAACAACTAGACTCACCCGATTGTGTTGCGGTATTGTACCGGGCCCGACTTACAATGTCTAAGATCCGGATGAGTGCTTATACACGACAATTCCCTCAGCTGACACGAGATACCTCGAACAATCGTTGCGGGATTTGAACCCGCGCTACCCAGCACAAACTCTGGGTCCCTACACCACTCCGTCAGAGTGCAGGCAACCAGAATGAAGACAACTTCAACTTCCGGATGGTGCCGCACAGATCTGGTACAGTGTACCAGATCTCTATTATCTCAGTACGCCGACGTAGTTTACAAAGTTACGGATAGCTTCGGTTGTTTTAAACACTTTGAGTCACCTTTTGCAAGAATTCGCGATTTGAGTCACGTTTTGCAATTTTCCCATTTTTTTATAAAATAATCGGACATTTTCGTTGATAACTGGAAAACAGGTTCGAAAAATGAAAAGATTACCGGTAGGTTTTCTATGGATTAGGGTTTTTCCAGATACACCTGTTACACGTATTCAACATCCCCCAAAACCTGGTGGCGATGGCGTCGTCCCCGTCCGGCGCGGGCGGCCCGCACGAAGAGCCGCTGTATGTGCCTCTCAAAGTGCGTCGTCGGCAGCAAGAGGAGCGTCTCCAGAAGCGGCGGCGCCTGCTCCAAGATAGACACCAGCAAGAACAGAGCGACGAGGACGACAGCGAGGGCAGCGGAGAAGTCAAGCGAGCCGATGGCAGCGAGGCCCCAGAAGGCGAAACGGAGGTCACGCAACTCTTGGTGCCGGTTAAACGCTCGAACGTGAGTCTGATCGACCAGGCTTATGAGATGCGCAAACGCATGGAAGAGGAAGGCGTGAACCAGGAGAAGATTCAGAAGGAGACACAGGAAGTCAACATGCTTAAAGAAGCGAGTCACGTACAGAAGGTCGCGCTCGTATCTGCACACGAGCGTGCAGAAGGTATTCGCTACAAAAGTCCTATGAGAACGACGTGGACACCACCGCGCTTTATCGCAGATACGAGTGAGGATGAGCGTGACGCAATTCGTAAAAAGTGGCACATTCTAGTTGATGGAGAAGACATCCCTCCTCCAATCAAGTCCTTTGAGTATATGCGCTTTCCGAGGCCAATACTGGATGCACTCAAAGCCAAGAACATTCAAAGACCGACGCCGATTCAAGTGCAGGCACTCCCTTGCATTCTCGCTGGACGAGACATAATAGGGATTGCATTCACAGGCTCGGGCAAGACGATGACATTCACACTCCCGCTTGTGATGCTAGCGCTGGAAGAAGAAACCAAGATGCCAATCATTGGTGGAGAAGGACCTTTCGGAATCATTGTTGGGCCATCTCGAGAACTAATGCGCCAGACATTTGAGGTTGTCCAACACTTTACATCCCACCTCTTTACAGCAGGTTCTCCCGAGCTGCGCGCTTTGTTGTGCATCGGTGGCGAAGATAAGCGAGCCCAGTCGGACCTGATTTCGCGTCGCGGAGTGCACATTGTGGTTGCGACACCAGGACGCCTCAACCATTTTCTCAAACTGAAGGAGATGAACTTACGATTGTGCAAGTACATCTGTCTCGACGAAGGTGATCGAATGCTCGATTTGGGTTTTGACGAAGAAGTTGCGACAACCTTCAACCACTTTTCTGGACAGCGCCAAACGTTGCTTTTCTCGGCGACAATGCCTCAGAAGTTCCAGGATTTCGCCAAGGATGTGCTGGTCAAACCTATCATTGTCAATGTTGGTCGAGCCGGCGCTGCCAACTTGGATGTGATCCAAGAAGTGGAGTATGTCAAACAGGACGCAAAAATTGTGTATCTGCTCGAGTGCTTACAAAAGACAGCGCCACCCGTTGTGATTTTTTGCGAGCGGAAGGGCGATGTTGACGATATCCACGAGTATTTGATTTTGAAAGGGGTCGGTGCCGTTGCAATTCACGGTGGTAAAGACCAACAAGAGCGAAATGAAGCGATCGATATGTTCAAGAGCTGTCGAAAGGACGTACTCGTCGCAACTGATATTGCCGCCAAAGGTCTTGACTTCCCGGACATCAAGCATGTCATTAACTTCGATATGCCGGCTGAGATCGAAAACTATGTGCATCGCATCGGCCGTACTGGTCGATGCGGTAAGACGGGTGTTGCAACAACGTTTATCAACAAAAGCGTTCCCGAGAGTGCGTTATTAGATATGAAGCACCTCCTCATCGAGGCAAAACAAACAGTTCCTCCAGTATTGCGGGCACTTGAGGATCCATACATGGACAATCCTGAGGCTTGTGGACTGTCGAATGCTACTGGGTCCAAGGGCTGCGCGTTCTGTGGAGGTCTGGGCCATCGCATTACTGATTGTCCCAAGCTCGATGCGCACTCCCGCAAACTTGGAGCTGGAAGGCGAGATTTTCTGGCCGGAAAAAGTGACGGGTATGGTGGTGATACTCTGGGTTAGCTAAAGAATATGTGGCGTGGACGCTGAAACGACCAGTAAATATTCTGATTGGAAGCTATCAATACACTATACTGGTTCTCTCCACGCCTGATAGGTAGCTGCTGTGAGAAGAGCAGAGCACTTTCCGCTGATGCCATGGGCACGTCTATCTCCAGGTATCTATCGCGGCTGTGGCATCGAAACGACAGGCGCATTCTGCTCGTTGGGCTCGACGCGGCGGGCAAGACGACAATTCTGTACAACTTGAGACTCGGAAAGGTCATTTCGAGCATCCCCACAGTGGGGTTCAACGTTGAGACGGTCAAGTACGGTCAATATAAACTTCACATATGGGTAGGAGAGGGAAACGATGACAGGGACATGGATAGTCTGGCGTAATGACAGTGGTTGCGATAGGATGTCGGTGGCCAGGACTCGCTACGGCCCTATTGGCGTCACCATTTCACAGGAACTCAGGTCAGTCTGCCTCCAAATTGGTTATAGTCACAGCTCTCATTCAGGCCACGTCAGCGCAGGGAATAATCTTCGTCATCGACAGTGCCGACGTCGATCGACTCCAGCTCGCAAAAGCTGAATTGGACGGTGTCCTCATGGACAATCAGTTGAGAGACGCAAGTCTCCTACTTTATCTCAATAAGCGAGATCTGCCGGGCGTGATGAGTGTTCAAGATCTTGGCTTGACCCTCGATCTGGATGAAAGTTGCCGTCTGAGTAACCGCAAGTTCTACGTCCAACCTACCATAGCGACAACTGGAGAAGGCCTTCGAGAAGGGATGACTTGGTTATGTGAAAATATGACGGAGTTGTAAATCGTTTGCAGGCAGAACTAGGTAGCTTTTGCGTTCCCTTCCAATGGATATTCTATTCGAAGCGCTTGAAACTGCTCAACACAACACTTAGGACCAGTCATGAGCAAAGGCTATGCCTTCATACTTGTGTCCTCCGGGAAGCTCAGTTTCTTCCAGAAGGATGTTGCCACGGATGTCGAAGACAGTCAAGAATGACGTTTGCGATTGCTCAGCCTCGACCTCGACACTCTTAATAGCGACAATGACCGAGTCACCAGTCCGTGGCACGAATTTGAACGAGGAGAATCCACGCAACGGTGTGATCTTGCCGACACTAAGTACTTCGATAGAGCTGAAGTCTTCACTTGCGACTACAATCTTGTTGGATCCTCGTGTCTCGTCCAGTTCATCATTGTATGCTTCTTTGCTCACACGTCGAGGTAAAATGAACCACTTCCGATGGACACTACTCCACTCGATAGCCTCATGGATCACGTAGCCGGGGAACTCACACCCCAACGCCTTACGAATGTGAGCAAAGTTGGAGGACCAGTCTTCGTGACGCACGTTACCGTAGACATCCATGATCGCGACCCAAAGGTTTGAGTCACCAAGAACTGTGCCCGCATTGTCGGTGAACTCCTTCCCAACACTACCCATGTACAGCTCGCCGTCCTTGACCGTGGCCCATTCATGCTTCTGTCCCTTGCCCGCAACTCCGTCTCCTTCCATGACAATGTGCTGAGGAATCGCTTGCAGTGGTTTTCTGCCTCCGCTTTCAAAATTCTTGAGCTGGTAGACGATGCCAGTTCGGTCATCGAATGAGAGCAGCTTTCCATTAAACCATGCAAGTTCGCTCAACTCGAACCCTCTCCCAGCCTCGTTCATAGCTGTTGTGAACTTCTGGTTCTCTCCCCAAGTGACCGAATAGTCCTCGACATCGTTACTCCCACGGCGAGTAATTTTGAGAGTGCCGTGCAACAAGTACGAGAAAAACGTTAGCTTCTTGCTCGTCGTGTCCTTGGATTGTTTATCGAGGTCAGCAACGACAACGATCGCGAGCGAGTCAGGGCGTGGAGGCGCTGTCGAAGACGCAGGCTCTCCTCGTCGCACATGTGGACGTGGCGTGACCGCCGGTTCGTGGAACGTCATGACCTGGGAGTCGCCGCCCCGAACCACGACCGCATTGTCGTTGAGGTTGGCGTTTGAACGAAACTTCACGTCACCGGACGATCGCAAGAGAGACGTGCTGGACATGGAGAAGAACATGAACACAACGACCATGCCCATGAGCAAGATGGCGCGGTTTCGCGTGAGCGAGGCCCCGCTGGAGGGCGAGATTCCGCCGCGTCCGGAGCCTTGGTTGTCCGACCACATGGAGTAGTCGATGGAGCTGGACTTACGCTTCTTCTTCTTGCTCTGCTGGTCTCCGCGCAGCGGCAGCAT
The DNA here is from genome assembly GCA_023335855.1 of Pythium scleroteichum. Lineage (NCBI taxonomy): Eukaryota > Oomycota > Peronosporomycetes > Pythiales > Pythiaceae > Pythium > Pythium scleroteichum. The sequence continues at coordinate 21,026 of JAADVR010000485.1, read as the reverse complement.
GCACGTCCCTGCGAAGGCAGGGGGTCAGCTGTCCCACACAAGAGTGACGCAGTGGGGAAGCTGGAATAACGCCAACTCAGAGAATCAGAAATGATACGTAGCCAATCAGAGCGAGGTAGCTCGTCTGAGTCCCTGTTGGAGCAGTGAGCCAGTGCAACTGACCTCCAAAACCTGATGAGTTCATCGAACTGTGACATTTGATATTTGTTGGGCTTGGCTGCCAAGCCGGCACTGCGAGGAATGAGCGACAAGAACGAAGAGGTCGCCGCACTTGAGTCGCTGCGCGACTCGTCCGCTGAGCTCGTCAAATACCTAGACGCCATGAACGAGAAGCTCGCGCAGCTGAATGAGCAGAACGAGTGTACGCTGCTGGCGTGTGACGGCTCAATTCCACCGTGACTGATGTGTTACTTGACAGTGTCACTACGCGTGCTAGAAAACTGGTCAAGCGTGATCGCGATCTCCAAGGCAACAGCAACTACGGGTACAGAGGGCACGACACAGAGCGAGATCCTGCGCAAGGCTCTGTGAGATGTTGTGGATCGTATTTATACAGAGATTCGAAAGAGAAGGCTGGTACAGACCCATACGAACCGCCTAACCACGAAAATAGCTACCCTGGCTTTTGGATGGGAGGCTCAAGGAGTCAGTGTTCACTCTGTGGCTTGACTGATCTGCTTGCCTTGGTCCCCGAACTCTCTCAGTCTAAACACCCCGTTGACATCGGAAGAGATGCCGCCCGGAGTTAGAACGAATGGGTTCGAATCACCTCTCTCGCGAGATCAAGTGACGAGTTGGGTCTTACAGCCTCTCATGATGAGTGTATCGAACTTCGCTTCTGCAGTCGCATGGGTAGCGGTGACTGACTACTACAATGTTTATTTTTCGGTCCCACAGTGCTTCATTGCTTTTGTCGCGAAGCTTCTCGATCGTGAAAAGGCAAATTTTTATCTTGCGTTTGGTGCTTGCAGCTTTCACTAATGAGGCTCCTAACTCTAGTGCATCGGTATTCTCGTGCTAACCGGGATCCTTATCCTGATCATCTTGTGTTGCTGGTACATTTGTGAAAGTCGTGATCCTTCAGTTGAGGTACTGTACTGCCGAATGCCAAACTCATCCTCTGAGGCGATGGCTGACGTGCTCAAATAGAATTCAAAGGCCCGTCTTTCCTTGCTTCCTGTGCCCCACAAAATGACTCGGTATTGCACAATCTGCTGTAAAACAAGCCCGGGATTAGACCACCATTGCACCTGGTTGAACACGTGCATTGCAGACAACAACTACGAGGCCTTCTTTTTCCTAGTCGTCGCCGCCACTTTCGAGACTTTGCTTCAAGCTGTAGTGGGTATTTTGATGGCAACGGTGTGGTTCGACCAAATCAAGCTCCAGCTACCGTCGTCTTGGCATACGCCGATCCTGGTGTTACTCTGGGTTCACAATGCGATTATCCTCTCGCTTGCGAACTCTTATTGTCTTCTTGCCGGATTCCACACGTATCTAGTGGGTATTCGATCGGGTACTTACGATTTCATTCTTGAGAATGGTAATGAGGGCATCTGCGCCAGAATGCTGAAGTGTAAGTGCTTGACCAAACCCAAGAGCAAAGACAGAAGTGCTACTCGCGGGGGCAAGCGAAAAAGTACATCAAAAACTTCGCCGACCCCGACATCAAGCAAGGTTGTCGCCGCGCCAACAAGGGGAACTCGTGGCGATGGCCCCACTGCCCAGGATTTGGTGGCTTCAGCAGCAAAGCAAAGGGAGGTGGAGCACTGGAAGGCGGAGTGGCTGCGCAAGTACGGTTCTGACGACGACGATGAACCTGCTTCAGCCACCGCAGAGGTAAAGACAGTGCAGGCGGTGTGCCCAGATGAAAGAGATGTGGGTCGTGGGGAATTTGCTGCAAACCTTTATGCAACACCCTCTCAGGCGTCACAACAATCAGAAGACCAGGTCCAGATCGAGATGGCCTCAGGGTTCAGTGGGAGCGAACGCGTATTTGACGACTCAGGTGACGGAGCCCCTCCGCGCCACGTCGACCAACAACAACCCATTGGCTGCTTCCAGAATCCACAACTCAAAGAAAGCCCTGAAGGAGTGCAGACAGAGCTTTGATCATACTGTACCCAGAGCCCCCAACTCCATAAATCAATACACTGTTAATTTCACGTACACTGTTAATTTCATGGCCGAGAGTTATGAACTGGTGTGGAGGGGTGTGAACACTTACTGGATTGGCTGAAAATGAGTCTACGGACGATTTGTATGGAGACTGAAGTGATTGGCTCTGCGCCTTTGGCGGTGAGGCGGCGATGAACCCTGCCAAGCTTCATATCGTTGCTGCAACGTTAGAGACGGCGTCGGGTAAAACAATCTCGTATCAACCTTAAACAAGGTGAGTGGCTGGTTGTCCTCCTGCCCAGCTGACTGGGCTGCAGCGAAACAAGTTGAGCGCAGGGAGCTGACTGGTGATGGCGGACAGATGCGTCACGTTGCTGCTTTCCTTTTGTTGGTGTTGGGCGGAAACGAGACCCCTTCGGCCTCGGACATCGAGTCGGTCGTGACGTCGTTCGGCGGTGAGGTCGACAGCGCCAAGGTCGAAGCTCTCCTGAAGGAGCTGGAAGGCAAGAACATCGATGAGGTGATTGCCGCCGGCCAGGCCAAGCTCGCGACCGTGTCGGTTGGTGCTGGCGCTGCTCCTGCCGCTGGTGCCTCGGCTGGTGCCGGTGGCGCCGCCGCTGCCGCCGTCGAGGAGGTCGAAGAGGAGGAAGAGGCCAACATTGGTGGTGGCATGGACATGTTCGGCGGCGGTGGTGGCGACTACTAAGCGACAACCACAGTGCAGCTTCGCTAGATCGTGCTCAGCACGCACAGTGACGCACTGTGGGTGATTCGAACATGAACATGGGTCTACTCGTGACGCATTTGGCACAACATACTTTCCTCTTTGTCTCATTCTCCCTCTGTTGCTCCTTTATTGATATCCTCACCCGAATAACTTGGAGCCCACCCGTCGACATACAGCAGCCCACCCGATAGCCGAAATCGAACCGAGCGAGAATCCTGGGAATGACAGCAAGCGCTCGATGGGAAGCAAGTACCCCTGAGGAAGAACAGCCAATGGCTCGTTCCAGTAGTAGAGGGCGAGACCTCCCATTATTGCAGGCTACGTCCAGGTTACCAATTTGAGTCACATTGCAGAACTCACAACCGAACACTAGTCGTGAACTTACCGTGCGGAGCTGGTTGATTTGTTTCTGGAGAACGGATGGGGCCGCCCGTTGCATCCGTTCAACTAAGGGCAAACAGCACCATCACTAACCGCCATGAGTGGTTGCCCATTACAACTATTCGCACCTGCGAGCTCCTGCATCTGCTTCTTGATTGAATTCATCTTGCGGATCGCCTTCGACTGCTCCACGAACGTCTCGACCGAGTTGAGCCGATTCACCACGTGCACTTGATCGTTGTACTGCTTAAGCAGCACCAGCTCCTCGGTCGAGAGCTGCGAGCCGTGGCGACTCCAGACCGCCATCACGGCGTCAATCGCTAGCATCACCAGCGCGATGAGCAGTACATCGTAGCAGCGCAGGCGGTCGATACCGAGCGCATATTCCATGGTACTCGGTCCAACGAGCTTTCCCTAACAGACTGTGGACTCCCCAAACAAGGGAGCAACCCCAAATCGTACTTTGTAGAATTGATACACTACACGTGATGCAACGAAAGAGTGATTCTTCCATCAGCACAGGAGGAAAGATGTCGGAGGATCTGCAGGCATTGCGCAGCTACATAACGGCCATGGACGGCCACGAATACGAGGGCCTTCCCGAGGGAATCGTCGCGCTGCACATCACGCACAGCAACCTGAAGATGAAGATGGTGGACATCCGCCTCGACTTGCACATGACCATCGAAGAAGTGCGCCACAAAGTGTATCGGCACTGCGGCACGAAGCCTGACGCCATGGATTTGTACATTACTGGCAGCGATGGATCTTTGAGCATTAAACTAGATGACGATCGCCGCATGTTGGGCTATTACGGAGTGCAGAGTGGCATGCGCCTCCATGTCGTGGACACCGACCCTTTCTCGCTGTCTCGTGGAGGTGGCTTGGAGGACGTCAACCTCATCAAAAAGTACGAGATCTCAGAAGAAGATTACAACATGCGTGCGTTCTAGCTTCCATGTAGATGCGCGTGCCTGGACTAATTCGACACAAGCTGTGCAGGTGATAAGACTGTACGGTCATACAAGCGCGAGCAGCTCGCGAAAGACCCCAACTGGAAGCCGAAGGCAATGATGAATACCGCTCGTCCTTCTGTCGATCCTGATAGCGCACCTGGACCGGGAAGTGTCACCCACATGAAGGTCGGAGATCGGTGTGAAGTACAGCCGGGTGGACGGCGAGGCAGCGTGCAGTACCTGGGAGAAGTTCCAGAAATTGGCCTCGGCTATTGGGTTGGAGTGCGCTTCGACGAGCCAGTGGGCAAGGGCACTGGGGCAGTCAAAGGGAAGACCTATTTTGAATGCGACTCGAAGTACGGAAGCTTCATTCGGCCGCAGGACACGACTGTTGGAGACTTCCCAGTCGAAGATCCATTTGCGGACTCGGACGACGAACTGTGAGACAGCAGCGCTGAGCCACACGCATATTTGAACAACAGAGAGGATCGAAAAGTGCTGGAGTGCAAGCACGTAGCTCAATCGCGTACGTTGGAATGTCAACTGCAGATCTATTGTGGTGCTATTTGCCCATCAAGCACTATAATACGCTTTCCCCCTACAGCGCCACACGCTGCGCCGGCCTACACCTCAGCCTTTCGTGTGATCTCGTCGACGTTCCAGCGCTTGCGCTTGCTTAGCGGCCGCGTGGGCGAGAGCTGCACGAAGTCGCCAATGTTGCAGACGTTCTCCTCGTCGTGGGCCATGAACTTCTTGGTCTTCTTGTAGTACTTTCCGTACTTGGGGTCTTTGACGATGCGCGACACCTCCACGAGCACCGACTTCTGCATCTTGTTGGACACGATCTTGCCGAACAGCGGCTTCATCTTCCTGCTCCTGGTCTTGCTGCAATGGCGGAATACACAGAGCCGTTGGTTGAGCGGGCTTGGCTGGTAACATTCAAGCGACATTAAACGCTAAGTTCGCATTTCCAATCTATCTTAAGTTCGATTTGCGAGTTTTTGAGATTGGCATGATCTTGATTCTCGAACTTCGGGCGACGACCGAAATGATCCCACCGCCGCTACGTGACTCGCCGACGTGGTTCATCCCGTATCTATACGCCCCCAACGGAGATGCTGGCTACACAAAACTTGTGACGCCGTTCGGGTCGGTTGATCTGACTGGCGCGCTTGTGGATGAGCTCCAGAACGTCATCATCGCTATCGTCGTCGTCGCAATCAGCGTTGTTGCGTGGAGGGCATGCATGAGCAAGCGCGTGTCCACCCCGACGCCCGCAAAAACGGAAACCAAGAGTACCAAGGCGTCGTCTGCGCTCGAAGACCAAACCAAAGGTGCTAACAGTTATTACTACGCACACCAACGCCGAACGGGAAGCTCAAGCTCCAACGAGAAGAGCCTTCAGAAGACCAAAGTTTCAACATACAGCTGGACGGACGATAAGAAGACTGTTAGGTGTGTTGCGGGGGAGTGGAAACGATGCGTTTTTGTATCACTGACGTGATCAACTGCAGCATTTACTTGACCGACGATGTGGTAGCTGATATGGAAGACGAGCAGCTGCAACTGGTACGTGCTAGTGTTATGTTATTGGCCGTAACTTGAATTGACGATCGAGTTCATATAGAACTGGACCGAGACGTCCTTGTCGATGGATTTGTTAGTGTCCTCGGGTAGCAAACTGGCGAAAAGCTTGGTTATTTCGACGCTGTACGGCGAGATCACAAACGTCACTTGGAAGCGAAAGAAAAGTCAGCTCGTCGTTACTCTCGTCAAGAAAGATGCAACTCCCTGGAAGTCCCTCAATGGTGCGGCAAAGAATTTGGAGGACCACATAGAGTATGATGAAAGTCTGTACGATTGAGGGATGGCGGTAGTAGCAGTCTCATCAAATGCATTGAGACACTTCCTACTGTGCAACCCAGAGCTTCAGATGCGTAGTGTCGTACGCAGCAGTGACTATATTCTTTGAGCCCATGAATACCACACCCACGAGCAAGTCGTTTGCTGCGCAGTGGGAATTGGCCAATTGAACCCTCGGCGCCGTCTTGTTTCCGGTTACTTCCCATACGTTCACGAAGGTATCTTCACCAGCAGAAACAATGTATCTCTCATTCACGTCCAGTGCAGTGATAGCCCGTGAGTGGGCGGCAATTTCCGCGTGTAAACGATAGCTGTCTTTACGATAAATTCTGATCGCACCGGTCAAGTATCCACAGATGAGGAGACCTTCTGGCGAATATCGAATGCATGACGCTGGAAAAGAATCGCCAGTAATTCGGTGGACGACATCAAACGCGTCATCCGGGTTGCGCACAAGAACGGTGCCGCTACTGTCACAAGTGGCTAGATGCAAACCATTTAACGAACTATCAGCGCTCAGAATTGCTCCTTTGTGATCGCCAAGTGTCTCCACTAGGTCAAATTCGTGATCGGAAGTGCTTTTTGAAGAGCGTTCTTTACCAAGCACGAACACTTTACCCACAGAGCTCCCTTCAAGCACTTAATGCCGTTAACTTCCACAACAATCTAGTTAGTAAGACTACGGTTTGAACCCACCGACAACAATAGCAGGGCGATCCGAGTCGATCGCACAGATGCCACGGCAAAAAAGAGATGTACCTGTCGTTACATCCGGTTAGAATTTTTCTCGCTTTAATTATTCTCAGAAATCCAACCATCATCAGGTGCATCCATGGCGTCTTTCAATTCCAACTCGTACAGCTTTTGCTCCCCCTTCGAGTCAAACACCTGTGTCGCACCACGGTGTCAACCCCCCCACCGATTCTTGCGTCTTCTTCCTAGAATACCTGGACACCAGTGTCACTGGCTACGACCACGAACACCGCGTTTTGTAGGCTGCAGATCCTAACTTGGTGCACAAACGATTTGTCCTTGATGGGCAGCTTGTGGGCCGTGTAGGGGCACTGTGAGGCGTTAACATATACGACGTCGTCCATGTGCACGTAGGCCTTTGTTCGCACAGGAACCGGTGAATCACTAGCATCTGGGGTGACGGCAAGAGCCATGCACGTACGAGAACATCATCGACTCTCGACAGGTTATTCGCGACGTGGGACACTGAAAACGTCGTAGACATGAGCTCGGGGTCGGAGAACCACGTTGCCGCCATCCTGAAGCGGAGACTGGCGGGAGTTGCGGCTGAAGGATTTTTTCACAGTGCGGGCAATCTTGAAGCGTCACGTCGGCTCATTATCTCACAAGCCAAGCTTTGTTCGGCTTAGCTCGGCTTGTCATTCAACTGAGATGTTGAAGTAGCCTACCGTGTTTTGGCACTGTCATCACCAAGTCTTGAAGAGATTCGCGGCGAGGTTCGTGCTTGGAAGAGTGTATCGCCGAGTACGCGTCGAATCCTCGCGGGAGACGGCAACTGGACCCCAAAAGACGCGGCGAGCGGGGCTTCTCATCTCCATCCACACATCACGCGCCAACTGACTGCGGACAGCAGCGCCGCGCGAGGCGCCGCGTCTCCGGGACGTCGATGGTGGCAGCCACAGCCGCTGCCTAGGGCTTCTCGGAGGCGGAAGGCGGTGTAGGAAGATGCGCGACACCAGCACTGATACCGTCGAGCCTCTCGTCACGTCACTCTTTGACATCCGATGAGGTTAGATTGCAGATGCCGATTCTAAATCACTCCGTTTTTGTATGTGTCAGTATCTTGGTGATGCGTAGTTTACTGGTTGTGCAGCCCCGCACCGTAAACTACGCCCGGTTGAGAAAGCAGTTCATTCCATGCATGACATTGGCACCAGTCCCTTCTGCGCCGGTCCATTCTGCAAGCCCCCGCGCTTCTGTCATGGCCATTGCCGCCGCCGCGTTCGCCCCGCCTCCGCCCATGGACCCGACCGACAAGCAAAAGTACCGCACGCGGCTGGCCTCGGCGGCCTCGTCCCCCAACGCGCCACTCAACCTGCAGGTGAGCGTCGGCGCCCACAACCTGCGCATCCTCAAGAAGGCCGGCAGCAACGGCAGCGGCTCAGCCATGGACACGCCGCGCAGCACTGCCTCCGCCCCGACACCCACGGGCAGCAAACAGCGCAAGTACGAGCGCAAGTCTAAGCGGTTCCTCTGGCCAGATGAGCTCCACCGCCTCTTCGTCGCCGCGATCTTTGATGGTGTGCTTCCTCTTCCCCTGAAACACAACGCAAAGTCTGAGCGTTTGTATGTGTTGTCTACAGTTGGTCTCAAGAACGCATCTCCCAAGGCTCTTCTCTCGGTGAAGCCCCGTACCTCTCCGCCTCGCCACTGGAATTCCGTTGCTGACATTGAAGTCTTGGTGTGCAGATCATGCTTAGCGCCGGAGCCAGCAGCGAACTCACGACAGAGCACCTCAAGAGTCATTTGCAGAAGTACCGACTCAACTATGAGCGATCGCGCCTCGAGTTTCTCGAGTTTTATGATGAGAGCGCGAGGCGCAGTCACAAGAGGCAACGCAATAGCAGCAATGGTGCTAGTGGTGGGCGCAGTGGAGGAGTGAGCGACCACAACTCGGGGTTCGTATTCCCGATCAGCCACAAGCGTAGACGCAGAAGCCGCACAGGTGACGGCAGCAGTGACGAAGGTAGCGGGAGCGACGGTATGTCCGACACGGACGACCAGAGCCCCAGCCCGGATGAGTCCCCACGCGGACAGCAGTCGCAAAATCCAGTTGGCGCCTCCCGCCCTATTGGTTCAACAGCAGTGAAGTCGGAACCATCCCTTATGGGAGATGGTCACGTAAGCTCCCTAGACGCTTCCTCCGTGTCGGCAGCAGAGCTCTCTGCTCAAACCACAATTCCTGCATTCGGCTCGCAACTTCAAAATCACCAGCTCAGCAATACTTCCAGTCGTGCATCAGAATCTGTCAGTGATCGCATTGTTGCAGCCGCGGCCGCGGCTGCAGTCGCATCGGTTCCGTATCCTGCTCTGACGACTCTCAACGACCCTCAGTGGAGCATTCTCAACTCCCTGATCTCGCCACAGCTCGGTGCCAGTCGTGGAAGTGGTGACTCTGTTGTCGACGCATCGATGGGTTTCACGGCTACAAGTGTCTCCAACTCCAAACAGCCAGGGTCGTTCGAGCCTCTCTCTCTCAGTGGCACTGAGTCTGCGGATCTGCAAGTTCAAATGCACTTGGCCATGCAAGCACAAATGAATCTCCATCGACAGATGCTCACACGCAAGGTAGAGGTCTCGCAACATCTTCAGAACCAGCAGCAATTGCAGCATCAAAAGCTCCAGCAGGCGATATCAAAATCTCCTGCAGAGCAAGCACCGCTCACGTGGAAGTCGAATGGAAGTCAAGCAACCCATATCCTAGAACCAAGACCTACATCTGCATCAAAAGCCCCTCAACGGCCTTGTGCTGAAAGTGCTGTCTCGTCGACTGAGGATTTAGCGATATCGAAGAACACTAACCTGCCGACTTCTACGCAAACCTCTGCATCCTCCACAACAACCGAAGCATTCGCCCCCTCATCTGAAGAAACGTCTGTGTCTTCCACGCTTCTCGGATTGCAGGCGGCTGATTTTGCGGATGCTGCAGCACTAGCATCTCTAGAAGGAGTCCCGAGTGAAAAGATGGATGAAGGGGACACTCTCGCAGATTTGTACAGGTGGGACAAGATGGACTTCTCAATGGATCTCGAAGACGACGACCTGTTCGGTTTCCTCAAGTCATGAGGAGGAATCAGGCACTCAGCAACACCAGACGCATGGTCGCGCGTCTAAAACCTTGCAATGAGTGTTTCTCCCTGAGGCATGTAAAGTCGTGTGTAGAGTAGATTTTGTTTGACCCCATTGATGCATATCTCGTTGGGGGTTGTTCCTCAAGATAAGTTATCATGCCTCATGGATAGCGGTGTCTGGCGCATAGCGAAAGGCTAACGTTGGACGGCCACGGATTGGTGGCTACTGACCACCCTGATAGCCTTTCCGATCGGACGCTTGGACTCCGAGCGTCTGATCGACCTGGTTTGGACTTCGATATTCCAGGAGGGACATGATGGCTCTTGAGACTCATTCCGATCACTTCTTTGACCAGTGCAATGCAGTACTGTACGCCAGTCACACGAGAGTCTCGCTGGCGAAGTCAGTTTCCATTTGGGTGGACCTGAAGACAGAAGAGCATCATGTACTGTCGTGGTCTCAAGAGGTAAGCGCTGACTGATTTTTGTAACTGCGAGATTCTTGGGTGAATCCGTAGTGGAGTCAGGAAGTTTTCGATTCGATTCAAAGTGAGGTCTGTTAGTCTGCTCTTACAAAACCTGATAGCTGGCTGGTCGCCACCCAAAGGATCAGTGTCCCCTTCTCCAATAGTCCAGATCGCCACGTAGTATGAGGCTGGCGATCTTCTGATGGTCTTGCCGAGTCGTCGGGTGGTGGACTTGGCTACTGAGTCGTGCGTCCATGGCGAGGTTGGCCGCGGCGTCCACCATTCGATTGGCAGCGCATGGGTGGCGACCCAGGCACTTGCTTAACTTTAATGATCAGCAAACGGTCGCCAATCACCGTAAGCGAGAACCATTCATTTTGTACCACCGCTGTGAGGCCGTTCTGTACTCCGCTTGGTTGTTAGTCGTGGTAATGGCTGCGTACGACATCACCGCCGAGTAGGCAGCCTGAGCCTGCGCGTCGTTGTCGGAGAGCTTGACGACGACTGATCCTGATCCTCCAGCGCCTGGATTGGCGCGCGATCCCCCATCAAAGAAGACGAAGTACTGCGTGCGTGGGCATCTGGACTCCGGCGTGAGCTTGACCTCCGGAGGAGAGCGCGCCGGACGTCTTAGGAGTTCGATGGGGACTTACGAAGTGCTCATTGTCGCAAGAAATTCTCAGCGCAATCGCGGTTTTTGAGAAGAACCCCGATTGCGCTGAACACGAATGTTATGAATGTGTGCTTGCATTTGTTAAACCATCGGGAACGCCCAGGCGGCAACCAAGTAGTGTATCACGTGTAATTCTCACTCTTCGTCAGGGTTCGTTCTCGCTCTTTCGTTTGGCGCTTCCTGCGGCGCTTCTTTCGAAGACAGGAGCCTATTCAGTGGACTTTAAGAAACTGAAGAGGTCCGTCTGGTCATCCGAGTTGATCCCCATGTCGATGTCCATGCCCTCCCACGGAGATCCAAGCATCGCATCCGACGAGGTGGAACCTGGAGGATTGATGGAGGACGCGTACCGCTGTTGCTGCGGATGGAGATGCATCTGCTGCTGTTGTTGCATGAGCGAGCTCTCTCCGATTGACGGTCGAGACGGTGGCATAGTTTGCTGGTCGGTGTATCGAGTAGAATCCGCGTATCGTGCCGACGATTGCTGCTGCTGCTGACTTGTAGCAACGCTCTGCAGCGCACGTTCCACCATGGCTGAGGCCGCCGCTCGCTTGACGGCAGCAGCTTGGTTGTAGTAGTGCTGCGACACTGCAACCTTGCGCGTCAGCATTTGGCGGTGCAGGTTCATCTGCGCCTGCATCGCCAGGTGCATCTGCAGCTGCATGTCCGGCGACGCCTCCTCGTTCAGTGAGAAGGGAACTGGAGCCACGCTTCCACCACTCATGGGAGGCACTTGCGGAGACAGCAGATTCGCCAGGATATTCCACTGCGCGTCCGAGACACCGTCAACGCCAGGTGGTCCGTCACGCGGAGAGAAGCCGGTAGTGTAGCCGCCCATCGCCGACTGCGACGCGAGCGCCATGGCTGCGTTCTGCTGCGCGAGGCGAAGCAAGTTAGCCCGCTCGAGTCGGCTGCGCGGCGTGAGCTGGGAGTACGGCTGCGACGAATAAACAGGCCCTTGGGGTGCAGCTTCAGGTCGGGATGACGGGGGAACTCCAGGCTTCCCATCCATCGCAGCGTCGTGTCCCCCAGCGACACCAGCATCCCCCGGAGGACTCGGGGTGATAGGAAAGATGAAACGCGTATGGCTTTCGAGCGACTTGGCCGTGCGGCGACGCCGGCGGCCATTGCGTTTGGCACTCTCGTCGAAGAACGCGAGGAACTCGGCGCGAGACTTCTCGTAGTTGAGCCGGTACTTTTGCAGGTGGCTCTTGAGGTGCTCCGTGGTGAGTCCCGCATTGGTAGCCGTTGGCTGCATAAATGGCATCAGGGCTTTGGGCGAGGCGTTCTTCAGACCCACTGAAAGCCAGCAAACCCAACGTGTTAGAGCTTAGTATATCCCACGTTCGAGTTCGCGAGCGACCTACAGTCGAAGATCGCCGCCACGAAGAGCCTGTGGAGCTCATCAGGCCAGGCGAAGCGGCGGGCCTTGCGCTCGTACTTGCGGCTTCCGGTGCCGGAGCTGTCAGCGCCGTCTTCGACGTCGTCGTCGTCCATGGTGAGTGACTTCGTGCTGCCTCCGGAGGGCCAGACGTCGGGCAGGTCGGACGCGCCGCTGCCAGTGGCGGTCGCAGCCATGCCTTGCATGGTGTTGAGGTCGGTGGTCATGTCTTGGCAGGCGGTCGGTTCGATCCCTCGCGCCGTGGGTTGTCTTGCACACTGAGGCGACCGACTCGCGGCACTCGGTGATGCCGCAGAATCTGGCAGTTTTGCAGCGAGTGGTTAGGTGGCTGCGCGGCTGTCTCTACCCGCGGGTGCAAGGTAAGATTCCGTTTGCGTCGGGGCCGGCGGAAGAAAGGGCCCTGAGTTCTCGAGCGGCAGACTAGGCTCTCGAGGGCTTCCCGGTCGTCCCCATCCCGAGCCATGACTCGGTCGGCGCGAGATGGGTGGATGGCGCCAGGCCCATCAGCCGACCGCAACATTCGCGCGCCCAGGAAGCCCGAATCTTGGAGAGCTGCCGGCGAGTCCCATTGGCTCGTTCCACATCACTCTGCACATGGCTCTTCTATGTGCAGCAGGGAGACGTCTGGATTTTTTGCCAGGCTGAGGCCATGAATCGACCGTAGCCTCCCACCACCGAAGTCACCGCGGTAACGCAGCCTTTCAGCAAGGTGGGAGTCTCGGCGACTCCAACGTCGGCATCGGAAGACCCGGTGGTGGCCATTTGTTTGAACTCGCGAGGTTCTGCTTAGTCTTTAACTTGAATGGACTCCAACTTACTCCAGCTGGTGGATTCACTCGTTACTGGGAGCCAAGCTGAGTCGGCAGACGTTGAGTAAACGGTTCCAGTTGAATTTCTATCTCACACTGCGAGCTCCACTCAAATGGCTGCCACGCAATCCTTCGCTAACGCATCGCGAAGTGGAGGTACAGTACCTCAAGTGCCATGCAGCAGATCCCACCGTGTACTCAGCTTCGGCAACACAACGAATTCGGACCGTCCAGGATTCGAAGTCCGAGGTAACTGTACGCTTTCATCATCACGAAAATTGAGAGTCCTTCGTATGTCTTGATACAGACCGCGGACGTTAGCTCCTTCCAAAATAAACTTGCTGAACAGCGCGAGGATCGAGCACACAGCATGGCTTCAGTTGCAAGCAGTGGTGGTGGGTATCAGTGCCCCTTCACTTTCGATAATAGCAAGTGGGTTTGCTGCCTCTCGTCTCACGGTCATTTCATTATTATCTCAGATCGTGCCATATGCACTTAGCAGGAAACACCCTCCGGCTCACTCACAGTTGGCAGCCTGGCCCTCATTTTATTATAATATTCCGGGAGGGAGAATCATACAGTTATTATGATTCTCCCTTCCACTGGTCTTGAGCATCACTTATGAACTACTCAAACGGATCACAGGGGTGTCTGAGCCTCCTTACCTCGAACGCTCCAATAGCTGTCACTAGGCATTGTGGCCACTGCCATAGTCGACGGAACATACCACCGAGAGTTCCCTACACAGTCATGTTGGTGTGTGTGCTGTGGTTTTGATCAAACCGTTATCATCACATGTCGCAGATTGGCAAAGATTCATTCTTCTTCAGATTGGATGTAATCTTCTTCTCGCAGATCAGCCTCACCAAGTCCCACCTGCCAAGTCAACCGCTGAAAGACACCGCGGTCTACTGGTGGTGTCATCACCAGCAGATCAAGGCGCCCTTTGCACAGGGATGCTCTTCGTTAGGCGGGGAATGGCACGAACCAATGAAGGGCCGGACGAAGGAGCGGAGGGCAAGAATCTGTGAAGATGGCTTCTATTCACGGCGCTGTCGAGGCAATATGCCTCAATGTCCAAATAGTGTTGGATTGGAGTTGACTTGAATATTGACGGACTCGATGAAAGATCACGCGTGTCACGGGTTGCAGGCGGAGTCACTTGGTCGATCAACTGTGCTCGGAACAGCAAGCCCAACCTTGGGAGCGGGAAGCACAATCCGAGCAGTCTTATTATAGACGTTTGTGGTGATCTTGGGGAGTGTTCTGGAAACTTCTGCCCTCGGCATTGATCCATTGGATGACCCTAAAACTCTCAATGGCAGGTCAGTGGTCGAGTTGATAGACTTCTCAGCCACGGGTCAGCCCCACGGCAGGTCGGAGCAGTGATCACTTGGTGTCTGAGTGCAAACTAAGAACGAGTCAAGACCTTCTTGACCATCGCCAATGATTTGTCGTGAATGATTTGTCGTGAGAGGTTCTTCTATCCCGCTCGAAATCTAGTCATGAACGAAGAGAAACTATCAACCACGGACGCGAGCAATGCCAAAGCCAACGCATCCGCGTTCGTTGCTATTTCTCACCTCCCATTTCGCGTCGCGAGCGACTCGGGGGCTGAATTCGAGAGACCTGCTTCGAACAAGTCCTGAGTTGTGGAGTATCACGGGACAGTATCTGTCTGCGTGAATGAACAAGCTTCCACTGTTGAGACGAGCTTCTGACGTCTCAGTTTGGCTAGTTGCACGAATCCGACAAGGCCATTCACTAATCGAAGTTTGTTGGATTCAATGTGTGCGAAGCCGACTTCGTGTGATCTCCGTGATGTTGCAGCTGATGGTGAGTGGCCAAATTAGTCTGTTGTGCTAATTGTATTCTCAATTGACGATGTTCTTTGCTCTGTATGGGACGATTCGACAAGACGAGAGACCCAGCACTGCCAAAAAGGATAACATTCCGAAGACAAGCATCGGTATGCAAGCTGGACAACGCTAACACGGACTTTGTGACCATGAGGATTGATGGGTGCCATTCGGAGGCAGGGAACTTCATGGCTAAGTTTTCGGTGCTCGGACAGAAGACATGATGAAGTCACCGGGAAGCTCTGAGAAACCGACAGCCGTGTCGACATCTGAGTCCCACCAGTCGTACAATCTACTTTAAAGACTTCTTCATGAAGAATCAGGCGCAGTCTGTCATAGAGCGCCAGGTGCCAATGCTGAGACACAATCGGCATCGCGGTGGCACGAATCGTGTTCACCACAACGGTTTGGATTGACTTGATCTGGTTATGGAAGCAGTCTGGGGACGAGGAAGCGCTATGCGGATTTCAACTGTAACGAGACTTATTGCCACCCGCTTTCGCACGGCAAGGGGTCGATATGCTATTATAGTGATTTGCGAAGGCGCTTCTGCTATTGAATAGACTTGCGAAGGCGCTCCAGCACCACGCCGACTTCAGTGGCACGAGGCGTTGATATCGTGTATCTCGACACAACGAACGACTAACCAGGCGCTCGTCCCTCTCAGAAAAGATAGCAAGAGCACCATCAAAGACAAAGGTACTGTAATAGCATGGTCTCACTACGTGAAACTTCTAGTGTGCTCGGATAGCTCTCACAGCTTTCGTAACAGTAGTGAAAGCTGTGAGGCGTACCGATTCATATTCAGATAACTCATAGCCGCTTACTCTCTGTATCGAACCTTGTAGACGTAGGGTTCGATTTCAGATTCAGTTGAGTGTAGATTTCTCACACATTTGGAGCACACAATTGGGCCGCTGCACCAGAGAGAACGCCCATGACCACCTTTAACATCGCCCACATACTGAAGCAGTCCCGTCCACAAGACCTCAGATGGCGCCTTTGCCCCTAGCCTAGAGTGCTTGGCGGGACCCGTCGATGCCCGGGCGTCACCTAAGCCGTTCGCTGTTCGCACGGGTCCCAAGAATATTATGGGTTCAGAATCCATTTCAGAGAAAAACCAGATTTCGAGGTTTTACTAGAATCACCACTTGTATCGGAAAGCGTATTCTACCCTCCTAAAGCCGGAATCCGGAATCCACCGTCCTCTAATAGTGACATATTCGTACCGACCGTGAAAACAGTGAGATTCTGGGAATTCTTCGATTCTGGCTTCTGATTGGGAATAATTCACAAGCGAACTGTTGGACGAGCGAACGGAGATGTGGTGTATCTTTTGCGCAGAACATGAGAAACCCGCAGAAAACCGTGGTGAAAAGGGAACAGCTATTAAACAGCAGTACAGCAGGTTGGCCACAGTAGTTGTCGCGGACGCTGGCAGCACGTACTGCACCGGAGAAGAGGACGGGGTCTCTTATCAACCCATTTCCGTTTCAACGAATCACCGTTGAGAATTTATTTTGAACGAATCACACGACTGGAACACAGAATACTCAGAATCCGCGGAATCCTAACTGAAATATATGTGTTTTCTCCAGTTGCTAACTGCTATGTACAGAATACATTTGAGGCAATGTAAAACATAACAGGACTTAACCACCAAACTGAAATTTGGGAGTTATTGATACCAAAGTGCAGAGCTCGATTTCAGCTTCATTTTGACCCATCAGCGAGTAAGAATTCCGATTTTCGGCCGAGCTACATCAATTCTTCGGACACGTCTTCGGAATTCCCCAAAAAATGAAATTTTTGATTTTGGTGCTATTCGATTTGTTTCAATCAGCTGATTCTGTTGAAATCGCGGATTTCAGTCTAGAATGGACAGAGAAGATAAAAAACAAAATGTTACAACTGTTGAAAACCTGTTGAAAACAGGATACGTACTGACCCACTCATTGGAACTGATCTATGTACTTATTTAGGTACTGGCCTTCTCCTCGCTGGTGTCTTGACGAGGAACTTGCACGCGACGCTCGGCAAGTGTAAGAGTTGTCTTCTTTATCACTGGAGCCACCGCTTGACTCATATTCGTAAGCGGAGTCGGAGTCATATTCATCATCGCTTGCTCCTGCTTCGCTGATTATAGGCTTGTGGGGGTACTGGGTGCTGATGGATTCGTGTTTTAAACATTTCCGTTTCTGGTGGTTTCCCACCACAAGTTCGTATCGTACCTAAGCGAAGCGCCAACTTTGATGCCGAATATCTCGACTTGATAGTATGGTGGTTAAGACCTGTTATTGTGGGTTCTACTCGAACTTTCCAACTCGGGCCTTTCGTTTCGCCCCGATGATAATCGATCCCCTTTGTTCCACGATGATGATATCGTAAAATAGAGGTTCAAAATCCGGAGCTGGATCTCTGGATTCCAGAACTTTGTCTCCGTCTTCGTACCCAGCTCATGGTGGTCAGCAGCCTGGTGTTCGCGCCCACGGCGTTCGCGCCCACGGCAACCTCGTGTTCGCGCCATTGGCAGCCTCGTGTTGATGCCAGAGGAAGGTTTTCGCGCGCGCGCGCAGTCGACTGTTAGCTGAGGAGCGCCGTCTCCTCAGCTCACAGAACTCATTTTGCCCACAGACACCGCGCCCTCTCTCGGACAAAAGGTAGAGATGCCTCTGCCCCTGTTTCATTGTTGGAACTCATGTACCGTTCTGTGTGCAGCTGCGTTCGCTGCCCCCCATCGATTGAGCCATGAGTGATCATCCCGTTTCCACGCCCGAGCGCACAAGGTTGGATCGCGCGATGGCAACGCTGGTCTCCGGCGTCACTCGTGCCGCCACCCAGCCATTTACACCGCGCACAACCCCTGCTTCAACCCCAAGCCGTACCACTTGTATCTGAGTGTCACCCTACCCTTCACGCATCCACTTGACACCACCACGTCTCGGCGTCTCGATGCGTCGAGAGTGCGCCAAGATGTGCAACTGCGGTACTGAGACGATGTTGAAACAGACGCGGAGCCCAAGGACGAGGTGAACACACATTGGTGAGTGGTGTCTCTTGTGGACGGCAGCAGCACTGTTGGGTGTACGCGAGCAATTCGCCCCTCCTGCTCTCGTGATGAATGTTTCTGCAACACGGGACTCCCGAACTCCCACAAGCCCGGCGTCTCCGATCGTTGGATCAACGTCGGCGATTGGTGAGCGTGTGGGTGGTGCAGGACCGGTCGCGGCAGTTGCAAGCATTCAACTTGAACTGGTGGTTCCAGCGCCACACGCAACCAGCCCAGCCCAAGCACAACCTTCGCGATTCCAGTTGATCGTGCAGCCTGTCGTCAAGAAAACCGTTGGCCAGCGCGACACTTCAGGCACGATGTTGGAGGATTTTGTAGCCCCTGGAAACAGCTTCGATGAAATCGTCAACAAACTATGGGAGAAGTACAGTACTCGCATTCGTGGCCGAGCTGTGATTTCGGAGGATGTGTGGTCAGTTGAACCTGCGGTGGTGGGCGACTGGTCCAAGTTTTTGCAGTTCAAAAGCAAGCGCCACATTCAAGACAGTACACGCTCCGTACGAGCATGGAACAACTGGCTAGCCACCGTGCGGGGCCAAACCATAACTCTGCTGATCTATGAATAAGGTGTCTCCCTAGGAACTGCTCAAGACCGCCACACGTTTCTCACCAACTACATCCAGCCATTGCAAACGGTCCACTCCAGTGCTACAGCAGAGGTTCAGCTCCGAGACGTGGTCGTCCGGCTCCAAGAACAGTGGGGTTCAACTTACCAGGCCGACGGCATAGTATGGCGCATGTGGGCAAACCATGTTACCCGCAACCTAGACCGCTCAACGCTAGCCACGAGTATCTCCGAGCCGCCACTGCCATACGTGGCGAATGCTCTTAGACCTGCCGGCGCTCAAGTTGACCGGCACTTGACGGGAATCCGACACTCTGCACGTATGGCCCTCGACTGCATCCGAAGTTGCCGGGCCGACTATCGCCAGCTCCGCCACGACTGGGAGGCGTTCGGTCGCCGCATCCAGAGCCACGAGAGCAACTTGGGCTCTCGCGAGGCAATCGTGATTGGCTTTCTACACGATGTGCGCCCTGTTGAGGACAGTGAAGTGATGGATCCATTCTCGAGAATCGAGAACATCGAAGACCACGAGCACGCAGAGTGAAGAAGGAGCCCAAACCAAACGTACATGTTATTTTTCGTTACGAAAGTAGACACCCAACTCCATCCAATGCAGTCATCTGACAGCAAAATCTAAGTCATCGTTGTGGTCATCTAGCTCCGGTGTGGAGTCCCATATATCTGGAACGCGCCTTTGCTCGGCAGACATTGGTCCAGTAGGATTGAAATAGCCCTGCATCGTCCATCCACAGTGCTCGAAGACTCTTGACATGTCAAAGGCCTTGAATCGGCTGAACGTCTCCACGATAAATGGCAGCAAATCTCTTCCACTGGACTCGTTGTAGTATCGCTGGAAAGCCCACTTCACGTATCCAAACATATACTCGATTGGATTGAAGAATGGGCAGTAGGCTGGTAGGAAAATTGGGACGACATCGACACTTCGCATGTAGTGGATGATCTCGGGATCGCGATGGATGGATGCGCCATCTAGAATCCACACTGAGTGAGGTCCCGGATATTGGCGGACACGGTTTGACTCCGAATGTACGAATAACTCGCAACACTCCATGAACTTGAGTCGGTCGAACATGCCTTCCGTGTCAAACATATCGATCAGTCCATTTACTCCAATTAATGCCAGGGTTGAGACGCGTGGTTTCCTTTGGAAGTCGCCACGAATGGCTACTTTTTTTCCTTTCACAGCATATCCACGTCTTCGCACCACCCCTCGATTATCAAATGACGCTTCGTCCAGGAAGACGAGGTTCATGTGCGACCACGTAATGAAACTCAGCTCTTCAGCAAACCGAAATATATCCGCCTCCTTTACGTGGACTGCGCGGCGCTCCAGGACTTTCCATGTCAGCCCGAAGTCGTGGATTATCCTCCACACCGAGCTTTTAGAGATGTAGATGCGATGAGCTCGGCGAAAAGCGTCATGAGCTTCATCGAGATAAGCGAGTGGATTGCTCTGATAGTAGTCGAACAGTCATTGCCGTTACTCGACCGAAACTTTCTCTCCGTGCTCCCAGCGGCATGTTCGAACGTACCCGTTGCCTCATACACGTCAATCCAGTTGCCGATCGTTCTCTCGCACTTGTTGTAGATGTTGGCTAGCTCCTTCTTGCTCAAACCCAGGTTATAGTACCCATATAGGCAATGGAAAACCGTGTTTGGGTGGGCATGCTGTCGAGTCACAGCCTCCTCCATGACGACTGCTGGGCACCACCAACGCTCACCCAAGCCTGAATTCAGAGTTAGTTGAACCGTATCATGCGTCAGCGGCCATGGCCAGACTCAAGGCGACCTACAGCTATTGCGCTTTCTGCACACTCACCCAGCCGATGAAATCGCGTGTTCTCGAGCGGTGGGGTGGCTCCCTGTTGATTTTGCTTGAGTCCTTTGTCCGGATTTTGAAATCCCAAGATGATCCAGCATCTAGAGACAACGTGTTGATTGGCTATTATCTGTTGAGTGAGCCACAATTATGTCCAGTGACTGCGCAGGGGCGGTTCTTGGCCCAGTGCAGGATCAGCCGTAAATTTGGATGGAACTCACAATGGACCGATTCCCCCAGCCATTTAGAAGGAGTCATTTCCATAATTCGCTGGCGAAAACAAGATTATGGCCGAAATCGGCGGTGAAACCGCCACCCTAGGCCCACCAAAATTTATGGAATGAAAGGGTTGGTAGTCCGAAGTCCTGACGAGATCGTAGCCTATTGCACAACGGTTCGAGTGACAGCAAGAACAACAGCGGTGACAACGGGTCGCCCTGCTTCACACCGCGAGTTGGTTCGAACGCCGGTT